>APFE030048682.1:1270-53986 GCA_000404065.3 Pinus taeda
ACACCACATCTCGACTGTACACAACCTTCCTTGTTACTGGGTTCCAAAGCTTATAACCCTTTAAACCATCCTTATACCCAATAAAGATTCACTTTTCAGATTTACTATCCAACTTAGTTCTTTTCTCCTTTGGAACATGTACATATGCATCACATCCAAATACCCTCAGATGTGAAAGAGAGGGTTTCTTACCAGTCCATACCTCTTGTGGAGTCTTATCCTCCAACGCTGAAGAAGGTGATATGTTGACCAGGTAACATGTTGTCTCCACCGCCTCTGCCCAGAATTCATATCCTAACCTGACACCATTGAGCATGGTTCTTGCCCTTTCCATCAACATCTTGTTCATTCTTTCTACAACTCCATTTTTGCTCAAGTGTGTATGGAGTAGTCTTTTGTCGTGCTATACCACACTTCTTACAAAATTCTTCAAATTCCTTGTTGCAAAACTCTCCATCGTTATCTGACCTCAACACCTTTATCTTCTTCTCTGTTTGGTTTTCCATCAAAGCCTTAAATTCTTTAAACCTATCAAAGACTTTAGATTTCTTCTTAAGAAAATATATCCATGTATTCCTTAAGAAGTCATCTATAAATGATACAAAGTACACCAACTTACCTAGTGATGGAACCTTCACAGGTCCAAACAAATCACTATGCGCAAGCTCTAATATATGTTTCACCCTCTTACCACCAGAGGGGAAGGTCACTCGATTCTACTTCCCATATACACAATTTTCATGAAATCAAAATCCAGAGAGCTATTACTCATACCTTCTACCATACTTTCGCCATGAAGTATTCGAAGGCCATTCTCTCCAATATGTCGAAGCCTTTGATGCCACAACATGGTCTTCTCTCCAAAGACCGTTAGATTTTCTGCTGCACTTTCAGGAACCACAGAACTATTGCACCCATCAACAATAGTGATACCTTGCAGCTTGTACAGAGTTCCAATTCGAACTCCCTGCATCAATACAAATACTCCCCAAACCATCTTGCAGGTATCCTTCTTGAACACTGTTCTTACACCTGCATCATCCAACTTGCTTACGGAAATCAGATTTCGGGCCAATGCAGGAATATGCAGAACACTCGAAAGTGTTCTAACCCTTCCACCTTGCAACTTCAACTTTACTTTTCCACGACCAACAATTCTAGCCTTCCTTTCATCCCCTAAGAAGACATCACCACCATCATATTTCTCATACTCGCAGAACCACTCTCTATGGGGAGTGAAGTGAAAGGATGCACCTGAGTCAATCAACCATGCCTCATGATCTACATGTATACTTGAAGAAGCCAAGTACACATCCCCACCTTCATCTGAGGTGGTTTCACCTTTGTAAAAGGAGCATCATCAGATCTCCTTCCTTTGTTAGGAGCTTTAGATTTACAGTCCCTTTTGTAGTGCCCTTCCTTTCTACATTTCTAGCACACCACCTTTATAGGTTTTCCCCAAGAATTAGATCTCCCACTCGATGACTTATTTTTGTTTTTGTTTTTGGATCGTCCTCGTACAGATAAGGCATCACCATTTTGGCTCTCCATATTTTTCTGTCTCATCTCCTCCATCAGCAATGATGAGACTATCTCATCAAACTGCAAGGCAATTCCATTGCTACCTATTGCAATAACCAGACTATCCCATGAATCTGGTAGAGAACACAACAAACTGATCCACTTATCTTCATCTGAAATTTTAATATCAACAGATAATAACTGGCTTACCACAGTATTAAATTCGTTCATATGTTCTATCATCGAGTCTCCATCTTTCATCCTCAGGTTATATATCCTTTTCCGTAGGAATAGTATTCACTAGAGACTTGGATTGGTACAAAGTCCCTAATTTGTCCCATAAAGCCTTCACTGTATCTTCCCCTCATACATTCAGCAATACTAAATTTGAGACACACAATTGCATTGTTCTCTTAACCTTCCGATCCAACTTCTTCCATTCTTCATCGGACACTCCCGTTAGTTTAGTACTTGTATCTACCGTGATCCACTGATCTTTATCCGCCAACAAATCCTCCATCTTGAGTTTCCATAACTCAAAACTCTTACCATTAAATTTATCGATCTCTATCTTTCCACTACTTCTTATCTTCTTTCACCACTAGAATTGATCCTGCAGATCTCCCATTGAACAGGTTCTACCACATGCCCAAGTGAAACCCCTTAGCAAAAAAGGCCTCCCCTTGAAGCCAAAACAACTTTGATACCAAGTGTAGGTTTTAATCCTGTACAGAAATTACCTGCATATGAATTCTAAAACACATAAAATAAAAAATGTGAGAGGATAACACATAAAACACATATACATAGAGATTTTCCCTTGGATCCCAAAACCGAGAGTACCAGATTGATCTTTCATTATGTTCCTTTCAATCTTACAATACATATTTATACATGTCGAAGCTTCCAATACCATGGACCAAAAACCATCGCGTCCAAAACCATGTGTGAAAACCATGCACAAAACCATAGTTAGGTATGCCCAACCTAATATAGGGTCCAAAAAAAATTTCACTGGGGCACTACCCAAGACCCCATAGAGGGGAGCTAATTTCCCCCTCAAACCCCCCCCCCTGCGTAGTCAGTGCAACAAAGGGGGGCTCCACACCCCCTCTAACCCCCCCGTAAATGACGTGGGCTAGTTGTGGAAAGAATATAACACAACCCAACAATCACAACCATCTAGATTACTATTGTCACTATCATATCAAGGTCATTGTCATCAAATTCATTGTTATGCAACAATTTCATTGTCATCAAAATCATTGTTATGCAACAAGGTCATTTTCATATTGATCATTTTCCCACTGGAAACAAGGTCACTACCATATTGATCATTATCTCACTGTCTCACTATCAACAAGATTATTTTCATATTAATCATTGTCTCATTGGCTCATTGTAAACAGGGTTTTTGTTTTCATTCAAGGTTACACTACCATGTATCATTATCACAATCCTATATTTCCATAAACTTCCAGCCACCATAAAGGTATTTTGTCAAAAGTTACTATCAAGGGTTCAATCATAATATTGCCAAGTTTCATCGTAGACATTGTGAGCCAATCATATATATATCTGAGCACATATACAAAATGTAAGACTCAAAAAAACATATGTGAATCATTAAATAGAGTGCGAGCCATAGGGATAAAACCCAAGCCTCGGATATACATAAGTGATCCATTGAGTCATAGAGATGCAGAATATACGTGAACCATAGAGAGTTAATACAAACCACATTGAAGTAATATGAACCACAAAGAATATATGTGATCCACAAGTCACGGTGAAGTATTGCAAGCCACAAATATTTAATATGAATCGCAGAGATGTAATACGAGCCATAGGAATATAATAAAACCTCAGAGAAATAGTGTGAGCCGTTGTTGATTTTAATACAAACCTCCACAGAGAATGAAAACCACAAAAGATGTGATCCACCGAGATTCAAATATCAACCTCCATAGTTATTGAGGTAAGCAAGCCACATAGATTAGAAGAGAATGATGTGTGTTCACGTAACTTTGAATGAGCTCCAAGGCTATGCTTTTGCATAATTCGATGGAGGAGGAAGGGGTTCCATGAGAGCTAATATGACCCTTTAATTTGTAAATCTAACTTTATGATAAGCCTCATTTTGCTCACAATGTATTAATAAAAAAGATCATAGATATAAATACCAAACTCTTTGATCATGCTTTTACCTAATAAATTTTTCACAAAGATGTAATAATAATTAGAGTAGTGCATTGTAGCAGCTACAACCACCCTCCAAAAAATTTCCTTAGCCCGTTTTGGAGCCTCCCTACCAAACTTACACAGCACTTTGTCTTGCTTCATCAAGTACACAAGCTTCAGCGTTTTTCATGCACAAAGGCCGCCTATCGATCACAGTTTGATCCATTCCCCTCACAGGTTGTTCACCCAGACTTGGTCTAGCTGCATGCTAAGAAGCTTCCCCTAGAGAATTGCACATTTCTGGAGGGAAACTAGCCTTCCCTCCAAAAATTGTGCAATCCTCTCTGGCAACCTATTGGGCTCCAGGATTGTGCAATCCTTCCAGTCAACACTCCCAGCAGGATTTGTGCAAAATTCCCTAGCAGGGCTACTCAGCCCAGGATTTGCGCAAAGCTAGGTAGAAGTCAACTACTCTGCCCAGAAATTATGCAATCCTCCTGAGCAGTCAGCCCAACTCCTAGCCAGGAATGCACATTTTTCTCAAGTAGTTGAGCAGTTGCATGCATGAGCAATCTGGTTGACCAATTCCACCTAGGACTGAAGAAATTTGACTTGCATTCATGCATGACTAGTTCTTCCTTGAATAGAAAAAGGAAACATGCAAAAAGCATCCCATGATTCAGGGAGTTGTTTTTAGTAGTCCGGGGTTACATGCAAAGTTGTTTTAGAAGTTTTCCTCCAAGTGTCGCTTTTTCCTAGATTTGTGGCATGCACGTCATGAGCCCAAACTTATTTATTCGATGGATCAGAGCTCATTCTTTCACATTGATCTTGGAGCTCTGACATCCCACAGCACATCCAGGACTCTTCTGCCTTAGCTATTCATGGGTAAGTGGCCTCAACTTATATTTTTTAGCATTTTTTCGCTTTTTTGTATTCTCTTGTATGAGTGTTGTTTGCTTGATTTATTTGAATGCTTGTCATCGTTTACATGTATACTAGCTTGTCCTAGCTATGTTTTAGTTTTCATTGCTATGTCACTGCTCTCGCATGCATGAAACTGTTTTGCATGAATGTTCGCCCAACGGGTGAACTGCTTCACCTACATGCATTTTGATCTATTTGTTGAATCTTTCATTCATGTTTTACATGCACTGTCAATCACTTCTGCTATCACTTAGTGTCACCATGCATTCATTGTATTATTTGCTTTCAGTTTCTCGTTGGTGAGTCGGGCCAACCTTGGCCTAGACTCTGCCTCACTAAGACTGCTTTGTGCAATCTCGGGAAGGAAGGATCTACCTTCCTCTCCATAAATGTGCATTTTTTCCCAACACTGGCCTCTAGGACTATTTTGTGCATGTTGAAATGTGGCAACAACAATATTCCAATTTTAATTTGTCCTTGAATTAAAATTGAGAATTAAAATTCGAATTTAGTCTCACCAGTTGCTTGAAAAATAATTAGTTAATTCATCTTGAGTTAATTAGTTGGAGAAATTCAAGCTAGAAGTCTTTGTGAAGTCATGCAATAGTTATCCCTTAAATTAAGGAGATTATCCCTTAATTAAGGAGGTAAGGATGAGTTGTATTTGAGTTGTAATTAGTTAGCTCAGTTAACTGAGTTAAGTCCAGTTAAATTAGTTCCAAACAGGTTGAGGAACTAATTGTGAGTTCAATCAGTTAATGCATGCATGAATGAAACTAGTGTACTCCAGATAACTGAATATTCTCTCATAAATAACTCATGCATGTCAGTTCAGAAAAAGACCCAGTTGAGATTAAAGACAGAGATAGTGTACTATCAGTTGCAAGAATTTTCCTATAATAAAATATCTTGCATGCAGAAGGAATTCATTCCTTGAGATTTGCACAGTTTTACAGTGTGTTGGAGTATTGTGTGAGATCAGTGTCATACAAGGTTACAGCTGGAGCACCTAGGGAAAACTGCACAAGGAAATAGGATGCTTGGAGGTCAAAGGATAAGGCATATGAGCAATCTATTCTGTCTATGAGCAGCAGTGAGGGATTGTACTGAGAGCTGGATAGTTGTGAGAGCTAAAGCTATGTGTAATCCTGAGATATTTCCACTTGTATGATAATACAAATAGTGAGGTTTTTAGCTGAGGCTTTCCCCAGAGTATGCTTCTTCATGTGTATTGATACTTCTTCTTTGTTATATGTGTTCTGCTTGATCTTGCTCAAATTGATTAAGCTTCTACAAGTTTGATTGTAGAAGTATATTAAGTATTTTGCTTTAGTTATATTTCATAATCAAGGTAATCTACAATTAGAATTTCTACATGGTATCAGAGCAAAGGTGAACGAAGCTGTGAACAATATACTGAGAAGGGAAATTTGAAGTTTGAATTTCTTGGTTGCAGGTGCAAAATAAAATTCTTATCACACCTCAAAGTTCACCAATGGCATTCAATGGCTTGAGACACGAGTATGCTTTGGATGGCACCTCAAACTACATAGCATGGAAGGATCATGGAAGCAGTATTAGAAGACAATGGTTTGAAGGATTTCATTGATCAAGAAATCCCCAAGCCCGCTGCAGCTAATGGACAAGAATTGGCTGAATGGAAGAAGTGTGTGGCAAAGTCAAGGCGGACTCTTCTGGAGGGAGTTCGAGACCATATTTTCTCAAGTCTCCATGGGAAGGAGACTCCATTTTCAATGTGGAAGACATTGAAGGGCCTATATCATAACAATAGTGACTAGAGGAAACTGGCGCTCAAGGAAAAGCTTCATAAAATCAAGATGGAGAAGGGCGATACTATTTCTAAATATCTGAAAAAGCTCACCACCTGCAGAGATAAGCTTGGTAGTGTGGGAATAACTACAACTGATGATGATATGGTGGGTCTTGCTCTCCTCAGTCTTCCAAAGAGCTAGAATAGCTACTAGGACTCTATGAATGGAAGAGAGAAACTATCGGATTGGGAACGACTGTGGTCGGATCTCATGCAGGAGGAGATCAAGAGAAGCACTCGAGATGTTCTTCATCAAAGAATGATGATGAAGAAAATCTAGCCTTAGCAAGGCAAGGAAATGGAAAGGGAAGGCTTCCCATTCCAAATCTAATTCTTCTCATGGAAGGAAGAAGATTGACAAATCTAAAGTGAGATGATTTAATTGTCATGAGGTGGGCCATTATGCAACTAATTGTCCATTGAAGAAATCCAAGAAGAGATCCTCGAAAGGATCAGAAGGTGATGCATTAGCCTCTCAGTTCGAATTGGATTTTACCCTCATTGCATGCATGGTTTCATTGATGGTGGGTTGTGTTTGGTACCTGGACAGTGGAGCCTCATTCCACATGACTGGTGATAAAAATTTATTTAGTAACTTGGAGGAGAAAGACCTCAAGATGCGCATAAAGATGGGTGACGATGGAAAGTACAGTGTTTCAGGAGTGTGCACGGTTTCTTTTCAAAGGGAGCATGGATCTCCTCTCACCTTGACAGATGTGAAGTATGTGCCTGGACTGAAGAAGAACTTGGTATCGGCCGCGATGTTGGAGGACAAAGGCTACGATGTTGTCTTCAGTAAAGGAAAGGCATTCTTGAGACACATAGCCACAGGTCAGACCAAGAGGATTGGGATTTGAGTGAAGAATCTCTATAAACTAGAGGTAGATGATTATGTTGCATTGAGTTCGAAAGAAGAATTGGTGCAAACCTAAGACATTGGTGAGTTATGGCATAGGCAGTTGGGCCACCTGTGTCATGGGGCCTTGAAGATAATGTAGTAGATCTCTACCGGACTTCCCAAAGGTAAACTTGAGCAAGTGGACACATGCAAAGGTTGTACCTTGGGAAAGTACGCCAAGCATTCCTTTCATGATCAAGACAGTCGAGCTGAAGCAATCTTAGAGCGAGTTCATACTGATGTGTGTGGACCATTCTCGATAGCATCCACCATGAAACAAAGGTATTATGTGATTTTCATTAACGATTTTTCTCATAAATGCTGGATTTATTTCATGCAGAAGAAGGACCAAACCTTCTCAAAGTTTTATGAGTTCAAATCTTTGCTTGAGAAAGACTTAGGGAAGAAGATCAAGGCCTTGAGAAGTGACAATGGTGGAGAGTATGGCTCTCAAGAGTTTAAGGACTTCTATGCAATGGAAGGAATTAAACAGGAGTTGACGACACCTCATAACTCATAGCAGAATGGGGTGGCTGAGAGAAAGAATAGAACGATTGTGGGGGCAGCTCAGGCAATGCTGCATAACCAAGGCCTACCACTTCATTTGTGGGCTGAGGCATGCAACACAATGGTCTATTTGCAGAATGAAGCCCACATCTCATACTTGGGATGAAGACACCGGACGAAGCTTTCTCCAAGAAGAGACCAGATGTGGGTCACTTCAGGATCTTTGGCTCATCGATATATTGCCATGTGACCAAGGATGCCCGGAAGAAACTTGAGCCGACAGCTAAGTTGGGAATACTTGTGGGGTAAACTGATACACCTCACAACTATCGGGTGTACTTGCCTACCAGTCAGAGGACAGTGGTTCGTACAGATCTCAATTTTGATGATCAGAAGGCCATGCGAGTTTCCCTTGAGAGGGAGCTCTACCTACAAGTTGTGGAGGAACTTTTGGTTCCTAAGGAGGAGGAGCCTCAGACTAATGCGGAGCAGCGGCATGTAGAGGTTCCAAGAGTGGAGAGATCCACTCAAGTAGAGTCTTCCAAAGATGGACGGAACCGCACAAGAGAAGCTGACAGATTGTTGTCAGATGCGAGAGAGAATGTGGGAGAACCATCTTCTCAGCGCAGACAGAGGAGGTCACCTGATAGGTACACTAGATACATGGCCCTTATTGGGGAATGTATTGAAACTAAGCCATCTTCCTTTGAGGAAGTAGTGCAGCAGCCGATTTGGGTTGATCCTATGGTGGAGGAGTATGACTCCATAGTTTGGAATAGCATTTGGGATGTGGTTCCAAGACTAGAGAACAAGTCAGTTGTGAGTTCCCGTTGGCTTTACAAGACAAAGAAAGTTGTTGATGGTAGTGTGGAGAAACATAAGGCAAGATTTGTTACCCGTGGTTTCTCACAGGTCAAGGAGATTGACTATGATGAGACTTTTGCTCCTATAGCAAGGTACTCATCTATCATATCGATGTTGGCACTATTAGCACAAATGGGTTGGAAGATCCATCAGATGGATGTGAAGACTGCATTCCTCAATGGAAAGATTGAGGAAGAGGTATACATAGAGTAGTCGAAAGGTTTTGAGACCTTCGATCATGAGTCACATTGGTGCCAACTCAAGAGAGATTTGTACGGGCTGAAGCAAGCACCTCATGCTTGGTACACCAGGATCGACAACTACTTCGCTGGGTTGGGCTTCAAAGAGTGAAGCAGATGTGAACCTGTACCACATCATGGTAAAAGGTAAGTAGTTGATCATTGTTCTTTATGTTGATGATATCATATTGACAGGTGATGACTAGTTGATCATGTCTTGCAAGGAGGACCTTGCAAGAGAATTCGGGATGAAGGACATGGGTCTCATGCACTACTTCCTTGGCATGGAAGTGTGGCAGAAGGATGGGGAGTTGTTTGTGTCTCAGGGCAAGTATGCCAATGAGATACTCAGGAGATTCCACATGGAGAAGTGCAAGCCCATGCAGACTCCTCTATTAGGTAACTGGAGGGAGGAGGATGCTACTTCAGGAGAATTAGTATAAGCTACTGTGTATTGACAGCTTTTGGGTTCACTAATGTACTTAGTGAACACATGACCATATTTGTATTATGCGATGAACCAGTTGAGTCAAGCTATGGTTCAGCCTACCAATATGTTTTGGAAGGAAGCTAAGCATGTTTTGAGATACCTCATAGGCACATATCAGTATGGATTATGGTACAGACGGACAGAGGGAGTGAAGCTACAGGGCTTCATAGATGTAGATTGGGCAGGGATTCCATCAGATCGGAAGAGCACATCAGGATGAATTTTCAACCTTGGATCAGCTGCAGTTTCTTGGTACAGTAGGAAACAGAGGTCGGTTGCACTCAGCTCAGCGGAGGCTGGATACATGGCTGCAAGTTAGGCAGCATGTGAGGCCATTTGGATGCGGAAAATTCTAGTAGGTGTGTTTGATCAACAGATGGATCCAACTGTGATCTATTGTGATAATCAGAGTTGTATCAAACTCTCTAAGAATCTAGTATTTCATGATCAATCCAAGCACATCGACATTCGGTATCATCATCTCGGAGACGGTGTGGCGAGGAGGATCATGTTGTTTTAGTATATTTCGACCAAGGAGCAAGATGTTGACATTTTTACTAAGGCATTGTCAAATTTTAAATTCAAGTTCCATAGAGACAACATCGAGGTGGTAGATAATCCATTTCTTGTTGAGAGGGAGTGTTGAAATGTGGAAACAAGAATATTCCAATTTTAATTTGTCCTTGAATTAAAATTCGAATTTAGTCTCACCATCTACTTGAAAAATAATTAATTAATTCATCTTGACTTAATTAGTTGGAGAAATTCAAGCTAGAAGTCTTTGTGAAGTCATGCAACAGTTATCCCTTAAATTAAGGAGATTGTCCCTTAATTAAGGAGATAAGGATGAGTTGTATTTGAGTTGTAATTAGTTAGCTCAGTTAACTAAGTTAAGTCCAGTTAAATTAGTTCCAAACAGGTTGAGGAACTAATTGTGAGTTCAGTCAGTTAATGCATGCATGCATGAAACTAGTGTACTCCAGATAACTGAAGATTCTCTCATAAATAAATCTTGCATGTCAGTTCATACAAAGACCCGATTGAGATTAAAGACAAGGACAATGTACTATCAGTTGCAAGAATTTTCCTATAAGAAAATATCTTGCATGCAGAAGGAATTCATTTCTTGAGATTTGCACAATTTATAGTGTGTTGGAGCAGTTTGTGAGATCAATGTCACACAAGTTTATAGCTGGAGCACCCAAGGAAAATTGCACAAGGAAATAGGAGGCTTCTAGGGTAGAGGAGAAGGCATATGAGCATTCTATTCTATCTATGAGTAGTAGTGAGGGATTGTACTGAGAGCTGGATAGTTGTGAGAGCTAAAGTTGTGTGTAATCCTGAGATATTTCCACTTGTATGATAATACAGATAGCGGGGCTTTTAGCTGAGGCTTTCCCCGGAGTATTCTTTTGTGTTTCATGTGTATTGATTCTTCTTCTTTGTTATATGTGTTCTGCTTGATCTTGCTCAAATCGATTAAGCTTCTGCAAGTTTGACTATAGAAGTAGATTAAGTATTTTTCTTTAGTTACATTGCATAATCTGATTAATCTACAGTGAGAATTTATATAGTGCATTTCAAGATGACAGTGACTATTGCTCTAGGAAATTATGCAAATCAGTGCCTGGGCCTCTAGTCCTTCCCAGCTGGAATTGTACATTGCGCAATCTTAGCAGCCAATAGCTAGTCTAGATTATGCATTGCGTAGATCCAGTAGCCATTCTTACCTCTCAAACAATCTAGACTTCCTTTTGTGCAGTTCTGGAAGCGATTCACCTAGCCTCCTAAAATAAACTGCACAATCTTGCTCATCAGTTTCCCAAGTATGTGTTGTGTCTTTCCCTGAAATTTGCTTTGTTTTCGCTGACATATTTCTTGCCATGCATGTTTCTTGTCTCTAGATCTTTCAGGTGTTCATCTGTCTCAATTGATTCCAAGAGAACAAGATCTCAGGACACTGATGGAAATGTAGCTCGATCATCAGTTGAGAAAATTTCCTCTATTTTGTCGATCTATGAAGATACAAAGTTATATCTAGACAAGGACATCAAACTAAAGTTGAAAGAAGTCAATGAAACATTTGCAAGCACTTTTGGGGAACACCTCGAAGACTGTCAAGTGTATGTGAACATTCATAAGTCTGGCTTATACCAGATTTCATGTAGATATCCCATGTTCCCATGCACAGACATGATACACAAGATCGTCTCTCACATTGATCCAGAGATGATAACCTTGAGTAGTGTCAGTGGGACGAAACTTGCGACCTTCCGGGAACAAGATTATGATGAGATGTATCATATGTCAAAGCTCATGACTATCATGAAGACTCCATTCAGATTACCCAACAGTAGTGCTAACTCTAGAGACATTTTGAAGGATTGGGTTAAGGAGCCAGCTCGTTTCAGGATGACACCCAACTAGGTCTATAATACAAAGATACTGAGGAAGGCATACCAAACTTGATCATAATTTCTTGTCAAATGTATGGACAAGCAAGCACGGAAACCTTCCCACAGATTTGGGTGGTTGCACTGGACCAAGTGGCTAGAGAAGGAAAACCAAGTAACTAGTCTGGCATACTGGCTCATCAGTTGAAGGAGCAAGTCATGAAGGCTCGACAGTCACTCAGAGGTATGCATGCAGGGATTTACATGTCTGCCTACATCCTAGATGCAGTCTGTGCCCGACATAAGTTCTCGGGCTTGGAGTGGGCATGGTCACTGGCAAAGACTATTGTGAACACATATTTCAAGTTGTTGTCTAAATGCAACTTCAAAGGAGTAATCACATGGTTGTTCGATCATTTTGTCATCCCTTTGTACAAGATTATATTTGAACAAGATCCACCCTCCATGTCAAAGGAAGCAGTGGAGGCACTAATAGTATTGCAGATTGGTATGCCTCACTATCCGGCACTTTCATTTGAATCTTCAGTGCAGAGAAGCCTCCACATGTTCTGCCATAGTTTGCCTTGGACGTACTTGTCACGTAGGAAGTAGCCCATCACATCTCAGTAATATTGACAGCTAGACTACAACGAAAGAAGAAGGCAGCTTGGCCCACTCTTCTATTGCAGATTGGGTTATATGATATCTAGAGTATCAAGCAACCAGATGTCGAAGAAGAAATGATGAAGAAGTACATGTTCAACCTTCAAAGCTACAATTTGTATGATCCACATTGCATTGTGAAGATCACTACACAAGAGTTCAGTTCAACTAGATCTACGGGGCGTTTCATTGAGCCGAGGAGGACCCATATAGATATTGCTATAGTTTCTCCAGACCTAATGAACCAGTTAAATTCACTGTGGAGTGGTTAGTGAAGCAACGTGAAGAAGCATCACGAAGAGCACCAACAGTAGCAGTAGTAGCGATAGTGGAAGCAAAGCCTAGCATACCAGTGTGCAACAAAGGGAAGAGGAAGATTGTCGGTCGCATCGAGGAGGAGCAAAGCTGCAAGTTTCTAGCAGATCCACTTGTACAGAAAGCAAGTATGGCTATAGAGGCAAAGACGCAGCAGCACCAAAAGTGAATCACATGAAGGAAAAAGGATAAGAAGAGAATAGAAGAAGCAGAGAAGGAGTTGCATGAGCTGAGAGAGAAACTCTGAAAGGAACAAGAGTTGCACATATAGGAGAGGGAATTGCAGCAATAGTAGATACAATAGGGGGCACATCACGTGCAAACAGATGAAGCAGCGCCTGTACAAGTAGTTGATTCATCTGAATAGTTGGCATCAGGCGAATAGGTTGAACCATTGCAAGGGCAAGACTTTTCTCATGACATAGAACATGCACTTCAACAATTGCATGCAGACATGGAGAAGCAGGATTTGGAATAGGATACCGACCTCATGCCTCACCACAAAGAGGTCGACTCACCCACTTCAATTCATTTAGAAGAATAGCAAATCCCAAATGACCAAGGAGGCATTGAGATCCTTGGTGATCAGCTGAAAGAAGAGATGCACAACATATCATTTGATGAATCCCAACATAGAGTTGTGCAATCTCGTAGAGTGTCAACTTCGAAGGATCAAACATCCCCTACGCAAGTTGAAGAACGAGTGATCATTACTAATGTGCGCAAGCATCCAACTGCTTTGACTGATGCAACCAGAGTGTATGTCGAAGCCACTAGCTCAAGTGTTAGTTTTCTTATAGCTAAGAATGATCGAATGGCGAAGGAACTATAGGTGGCCAAGCAAGGAGGAGACTTGGTGACAATGTCCACTTGAGCTAAATTGAACAAGGAAATACTAGATGAAGTATTGTCCCTTGACACAGTTATGCAAGAATTATAATCCAAGTTTGGTACGTGCACCAGGCAGTCGTCCATCTCAACAGATGGCAGCAACGATGTGCTAGGAGAGAATGCATCTTGATGAACATACATTTTGTTGTTGATGACATGCAAACATGGACGATGAAGTACAAGGGAGCCCCACTTCGCTTGCAAAATATGATGAGGCCAAATGCGTTCGAGCTGAAAGCACATATCCGAAGTCAAATCTAGAACTATGAGGACCTACCGCAACTCATCACTAGCATACAAGCTTCCCATGCATGAGTATTCAAGAGCATGGATGTTGTGGTGCACACACATGTGATCCCATCACTTGGGACTCTCACCTAGGCAAAGACCAAGAAGCAGGTTTGACTAGAGCTTGATTCATACTTCGACAAGTTGATGCACATCACCACCAGCCCAGACTTGCCTATTAGTGTAGACACCATGCACAAGTATGTTGTTATTCTGGCCACATTGAAGACAATGATGTGCATTCTTTTAGACGAGTTGGACAGAGGAGCCTGAGCAGTGTACCTAAATGTTATTGAGGCGAAGGTCAGGTTTCAGATGTATGTCACTGCAGAACACATGGACACTATCAGAGACTACAGAGCTTAGCATCAATATGTTACTGTTGATCAGCATGAGGATGTTGAGCAGTTGGACTTATATAGTTGTCTAAGTCAGAGTGTTGTCTAGTTTTTCTTGCTCAAGCCATTGTGTTCACATGGGTACATGTGCATTGTAATGTTGTGTCATGTCAAGTGTAAGTCAAGTGTCAATAGTGAATGTAAGAGCCGTAGAGTAGGTGAGGAGTCATGAGTGTAGTTGAATAGTCACAAAGGGGAATGTCAAGGGCCACCCCACCCTTTGCTATAAATAGTCCCTCATAACTCATTATAAGGGCTTTTGGTCATTCAGGCTTCTGATAAGACTACCTTGGAAAGAGCCTGGACAGTATTGTAATGTGCCTTGGCTTCTCCACTTCATGTAGCTAGTTCATCTCTTTGGAGGAGTAGGTGGATGTGGCTATAACATTTCACTATTGGGGCTAGCAGGTTTATATGGATGTATTGTACTATTGGAACTTACACTTCTTTATATAATAAGGGCCAGCACATTTTCATGCTTATGTTTTTATTGTAGTTGGACTGATCTGGTTCCTTTAATGATGTATGTTGTTTAACTTACGTATTTTTGTATGAACTGCTTCATATGCAATTATATGAATCTTGTTGTTGATGTGTTGTTGGTTTAACCATCACTTTGGATTATTGATTGATCTTCTTTCCAGCTTGTGATGCATCTTCACTCATGTTTTCCCTTCCCAGCTGAGTACTGATATAGGTTGTTAAGGGGTGCACTCATCCCAACCCCTATGTGTTAAAACCTTTCGTTCACCTTCCTTTACTCACTGGAGCGGTCAAACCCTTGCTACTAAAAAAGTTATCTTACTTGCCTCTGTACGACATTTCAGTCAAGGCATTACCTTACGACCCACTGTTGGGACTCCTACACCAAACAGTCTGAGGTCTAATTAGGACTCCTTACCAACGATATCCCTTAACATGTTGGTGGGTCCATCACCATCAACATTTCTTACGCTAGAAGGAGGGCCAAATGACAAGATGTGTCCTCTCATCTAGTTTTGAACTTTTGCATACCTTTCATGGAGTCTTGCACTCTTCTTCCCATGCAGTGTTTTTTGAATCGTGAAGATGTTTCCATCACAGGGAAGTTTTTCAATCTCCTGTCCACTTTCATGTATGATGGTGAAGGCGAAGTGACCTGGTCTGAGCACTTACATGACTTTATTTCCATGCTTCATGAGGAAGATGAGTTTTCTAATTAACATTCCAGCTTGTTGCTTGCATACACACTTCGTGAATCTCCAATTCATTGGCTGCACAGTGATCTGAAAATGGTGCACTTAGGCTTCTTGTCTAACTTACAAGAACCTCTCCCACTTCCAAATATTATTTATTCCCAAGTCTTTATAATTAACCAATGTGGAATTAAATATGTGCTTGAAAACAAGGTGTATGCTTATGGTTATTTTGACTGTTTATGTACTTTAAAATCTATTGTTTGTGATGATATGTAAATACATGTAATAGTGCAACAGTGCAGCAAATAACAAACACATAAGACAACAATTTAATATGGATTTCACCTAAAACTCTTGGGCTACGTCTCTGTGAGCTCTAGTCAACTCAACTAGGATCTCTGGGATTATGGCAAAGTCATTTTTACAAGCTCTTGGCTCAACTCCACTGTTTTACATAGAAACAATGGGTTTAGACACCATTTTATCCCTGGCTCTTGAAGCTCTCGACTTTCTAGCTCTCAGCTCTTGCTCTGGCTCTCAGCTCTCGCTCTGGCTCTTAGCTCTGGCTCTTGGCTCTAGCTCTGGCTCTAGCTCTAACTCTTTGGCTCTAGCTTCTTTGGCTTTCTGCAACCTTCAGTTCTCTGGCTTTTCACTTGACCTCCAAGTGACCCTAAAGACTCCCTCAGCTGCTCTGCGTAGTAGCTTTTCGCTCTCTCTGCCCTCGGCTCTACCACTGCTTCTGCTTTTTCTCGCCTTCCTTCTCTGAATTGAGCTCTCTAGGCTCCTTTGAGGCATTTTCCTAGATTTTCGACTTCCCCAGTTGTTTCCTTACGTTCAATCATTCTCCTGCAGCTCTATGGCTTTCAAACACCTCATCGTCTGAAAAAAACACCCACTTGTAGTGTGGAATGATGATTAGGAGTTGTTACAAGGGATCGGGGTTGTTTTCGAGGCAATAAACCGAAAATAGACAAAATCCATTACACAAAGGTTTTCCTGGAAAATACACTATTGGGCACGATTCTCGGATGTGAAACTCCCTTCAATCACCCCTAAAATCCCTATCGAGTCCGCCATTATGCATTATATCGCATCGCATTAGTGCATTTCTCGAAATCCCAAATACATGGGAAAATGATGAAAAACCCGACAAAATCCTTTTTATCGGACTTCAAAATTATATTGCATCCGCCCTAATATCACATCAGGTCCGCTTTTGGTCACTATCGTAATCCCCACTATTGATCTGGGTGATATCCTACCAATGGTCGATATCCAATTTTGGGTGGCTTGGGAGTAGGGAGGTTACCCGCCCGAAAAGGTGGTTTTCCTCTTTCCTCCACCAGCCACGTGTCGACCAATGTGTGGGCTCGAGCGAAGCCAGCCCAATACTGCTTTCTGCCTAAGGCCTACTCGAAATCCTGCCTTTAAAAAACTCAAACTTTATAAATTGCTCCTATATTCCCCTTTGGGTCCGGTTTTATCACTTCGAGCGTCTTCCTTTGTATTTTGGCTTTTACACCGAAACACACTTTTACACAAGGAAGTCCCTTTTTCTGGAACTCAAATTTTATCAACCCACGCCTATAAAGTCCATCAAGTCTGGCATTTTATTGCCCCTTGTACATCACTGTGATGTGACATTGCAATGCGATAAATCGTAATCGCAAGTTGCATTGGCCCGAGGGTCTATCCTTTGCCTCATGGCATCGCCGACGCTGATATCCGCGATCATAATATCACATTGCCCAGGGTCTCGCCATCGCACACAGGCCTATCTCTAACCCAATATATCGAAGATCAGAAATCAGGGGTTTCTCCCCTTTTCGTTTAAGTCCACCTCTTTGACCCTTCTCTGATGTGATTTCCCTTTATAAGGGTTTTTTTGCCATTTTTAGGGGATTTGGCCTCTTTTTCGAAAGAACAAAGGCATCTTCTTTATGTGATAACTTCTGTAACCTAAGTTCATTTTATCCCATTCAACTTGCAGTAGATTCAAAATGAAAAGATCTCTGCCATGGGGCTATTTCCAAGAACTTCCTTGGACTTTAATTTTCCTCTGTGAGGAACACTTAGACTTAGGGAGTCTATCCAAAATCCATTTTGGATCACGCCTTCCAACTAAAAGAAATTTTGGTCTCAAAAAGACTGAAATAATGATCTGAGAGTAACAACACCCTCTTCTTTTAGCCTCCATACACTTGCCTTGCATAGTGCCTCTGGACCAAAGTCTCTGACCACTTTCCTTTCTGGATGTACTGGTTCTCCTAGGAGGAACTGCCTTCCTCCTTGCCTTCCTACAGAACTTCTGCTGAAATGGTCATAGAAGGTAGTTTGAACTTCTTTGCCTTGATCATTGATCCAAGGTGGGTCAAACAAATGTGAAGTTCATCTGCTTCACAAAACTTCCATTTGTACCTGTTTGAAAAGTTGTCAATAACAACTGTTAACAACAACAGAAATACAGACAACAACTGGATGGCCTAAACTCCTGCTTCAACAAAAGAAACATATTTCACCTTTGGTGAACACCTCCATGTCTTACATCTACATACAAATGATGGACTAGATAACAAGCTCACAAAACATGCCTTTAAATAAATGACCCTTCAAGTCAAGCATGTAGAAAAAGACCATTAGGACTCGTTTTCAAAAGATGACACACTTCATCATTATCTCCAAATTGGAGACCAAATCAAATTTTCTCAAGTCAATATTACATGCATGCCAAAGCAACCAACCCTTTAGTTAATTACACATACATGTTTAAATACAAGGAAATCATCAACATCCTTGTGTTCATGCACAATATTCTCATGCATGCATTTCATCCTTCAACTTTCGCTTAAGCACACTATACTTTTGAAGCTGAAATGAAATATAATGGTGCAACAACAAAGTGAGTCTCCTGCTCAACTTCTCCATTCACCTACTTGGTAAAATCTTTCAACTTGCATCCTCATTAACAAAGAAATGCAAATAGATGCATCAATAGACATGCAATCTTAATCAGATAAGAACTCTAATTGTTTCTTACCAATCCCTTTCAAAGGTACTACCTGTGCCAACACATCAGCATAAACATGTGAATCATCCTGAAACACATCAATCATGGAATCTTCCTTTCCATTTCTACCATCTTCTTTTTCCACTTTCTTCAGCTTTTGTGGAAGCATTGCTAGATTCAGAGTCCAAAACTTTTTAGCAATATGCCCTTGCTTATAGCAGTAAGTGCACTGCATGTGCATCCTCTTGACAACATGACTTGCCATGCCCAATGTACCTTTGGTTTCTTACTTCTTTTCTTTCAAAAGTTTCCTGTATGTGGTCATTCTCTTCCAACATCTAGAAACATCATGGTTATCCAAACCACAAAAGGAACAAGAAATTATTTTCCCATATCTATGTGGAAATTTATCATGCTTTGCAAAATAAAAAGGAAGATGATTAGAACCAGATTTATACCTTTTTCTTTCACCTATATTGCCTTCTTGAGGAGGTGAATCAAATGAAGAAGTGGCTCCCTTTGGAACACCATCAATCTCTTCAAGGTTGTTTGAGTCTCCCCAACTCTCTGGTTCAAGTGTGTGCTTCTGAACACCTGCATCTTGTAAATGATGTTTCAAGCTATTTCATTCTTCTTGAATACAATCTTCACACTCTACAACGCAACTCCTTCTTGGAGTTGTTTTAATGGCCTTCATGGTAGCTTTAGAACTTTCTCCATAATCTTGTCCATAGCCAAGACCCAAATACTTAGGCCTTTCCTCAACCATTATTGGTTCAACAATACCTTGTGCATGCTTACCCAAGCCTTTTCCTTCATAGCCCATCTTGGATATTAGCTTGGAACCTATGCCCTTGGTATGTTTTTCAAAAGAACCAATATAAGAATTCTTAGAGGAAATTGAAGACAAACTGGAATTATTTACCTCTTCTTCAAGTTGATACTTGACCAAGGCTTCTTGTGCAACAAAGAGTTGTACCTCCAACTCATGCATCCTTTCCAGGTTCATATTTGCAATATGAAGTTGCCTCTCCATTTCCTGCAATTTGTCAGAAAGCATCTGTGTCTCTTCCTTCACGGAATTCAATTGCTCTCCAAGTATGCTGCTCTTCCTTCAATCCTCATACATTTCTCTCACCATATCCATCATGGTGGCTCTTCCTTCATGCCTTCATCAAAGACTCTTGTGAAGAAACAATAATTTGAGGACTCACTTGTAGGAGTTGTCATTATACCAATGAACAAAAGAACTTCTAACAAGATTAATAAAGAGTTTATTCGACAATTTTTTGCAACAAACCTCTTGTACTTCAAGGATTGCCTTGAGGTCCTTTGGGATAGAAGAATGCCTTCAGCCCTTCTTCCTTCTTGTCCTTCTTGGACTGAGCTATCAATAGCTTTCCCTTCACCTCTGCAAACTCAGACAATAGTTAGTCTGCAACAAGCATACAATCAATCATACAATCAATCCTTGACTACCCAAACACCTTCCAGACAAGAAATCTTTGCTCTGTAAATAAAACATTCTAATATAACCTTCTTGAAGGTGTGGTTAATCAATCTCAAGCTCTGATACCACCTAATCTTAAAATGGGGCACTTAGGCTTCTTGTCTAACTTACAAGAACCTCTTCCACTTCCAAAGCTTATTTATTCCCAAGTCTTTATGCTTAAACAAGTAGAATTAAATATGTGCTTGAAAACAAGGTGTATGCTTAAGGTTATTTTAACTATTTATGTGCTTTAAAATCTGATGTTTGTGCTGATATGTGTGGAGCTATAAAAAGGGTCTCTTTCACCTCTAGTTACCTCACATTAATATGTCAATCCGGGAACGTTTTGCTATTTCAAAGAGTCTCTCAGTCTGAGGCTTATCATTTGCCAGAGTAATGCTCGTAGCACAGTGTTTGAAAATATAAGATTAAATGGATGCGTGTCTACAACTTAACTACTTCAAAAGACTAAATCACACATTCAGATATCAAGCAATTTATCAGTCAAGGGTTCGATAGTGATAACCCATCCCTTTAGAAACTGATGGAAAAGAAATCAGAGAACAGATTGGGGGTCTGGGAGCCGGACAGCAGATGTTGATGCTCACTACAGCCTGAGATCATCCTTTACACCAATAACAAGAAATGGAACAGCAGATAAGAAATGGAACGACAAAGAAATTGAATCAGCAATGAGATGGAACAGCAACCTTGAAATAGAATGACAATTCTAAAATGGAACAACAAATCTAAAATGGAACAGCAATTCTGAAATGGAACAGCAATTTGGAAATGGAATAGCAATTCGGAAATGGAAGAGCAATCAAGGAATATAGCAGTAAATAAGTCTAATAAGACATAAATCTATCAAATCACTTGCATTAGTCATAACCAAACGTCAATCCTTCATTCTTAAAGATGTACACACAAATGGAACAGCACTGCTTACGGATACATGATAGAACAACACTGAAAACCATATAAACACAACATGCTCAAATAGTAATCTGATTCAGTTGTCACTTTGATTCGATTGCATCTCAAGATGGAACAACAATATTCTAGAATCCAATAATCACATAGAACAGAGCTTCCAAGATGAATTCTGTAACGTTAAGGCACAATCGCATAACACAAAATTCTATAATGAAACAATCGTATCCTGTAGAAACTAACCATATTATATCAACACCCAAAAGAACAGTAATATGATGCGGCGTCAATACAACACTTTTGTTTTCAGAAACATTAATGGGTTAAACACGACAGAGGATGTGACATAAACTTTATAAAATACATCAGATTACCAGATCACGTTGATAAGCAAACCACACAGAAACCATCCGTAATGGTACAAGAGAAAGTGTCCTCCAGGGCCGGGCCCTTAGCCTCCAGGGGTACACCACTTGAAGTTATTCCAGGCTCAAAGATAAAAGAGTAACCAAGTCTGTATTAATGCATTAAGTAAAATTACAGTAGAGCAAGTCTTAACAGGACATAATGATCAAAGTTTTGATCTTTTAAAAGAAATTGCATAAGAGCATAACCACCCCCTTAGCTAACAATGTTGCCCCTTATATAAGGGTGACATCGGAGATATCTACATGCAGAAATAGATAAACCAGCAATCCCTCAGGATCAAGGATCCTGAGGGATTCGCGGAACCGTTAACCCTGAGTCCTTTCTTCTCTTTTCTGCGCCGAGCTGATATCTCCGCTTCCTTTCCTGGGCTAATCCGTTTTGATCTAGTTTGCATGCGGTCTCCTGTCAAAGGGACAAAAGTTAACCCGACTTTGTCTTTTCCTTTAGAACAACAACTTTTCTTTTTTCCTCCCTCCTGCACATGGAAACGACAATTGTCAGCGTTCTTGTTTTGCATATTAATCTCACATGTTTTGTTATAATTCTTTATCATTTTCTAAGTTCATGATGCAAAAAGGCTTATGAGTCCTAGTGAAAAGATACTGAAATAATCATCAAAACATACCTTCTTTGGTACTCCACACACCCCCCTGCTTACCCTTTTTCATGGCCTCATGAAAACATTGTAGTTGACATGTAAGGCAGTGAGGGAGTAGGTTGGAGATGGAATCTCATGTGAAGGCCTATAGCTGTGATGCGAAACTAGGTAGTCAAAGAGATGGCCTATCTGACCCTCAGGCATCTCATACAGGGCTTGGTATCTGGGTGCAGGATGCCAAATGATTGGACTCTGGAACCTATATCCTAACCAGGATGGCCCTGCCCTCAAAACAATTTCGCCATAGAGGGGAAAACGGTTGGCAGCTAGTTTAAAATTCTCATACTTAAATGTTTCTCTGAGCTGGATATTCGGATTAGATATTCGATATCGAAATTTAGCTTCATCAATGGCAGGGTCTTTGATAGAGGAAAAGTATTCTAGTCCCTGCCGAATGATTGCCTCATGCATGGGTCCTAATGCTTCAATCACTCCTGGAGTCTTCATGAGGTTTCTATGTTTCCTCCATAACTGTGCTGGATCCCTAGGCTCAGCTCTTATCCATAGATCTAATCCGTTTTCTTGTCTTTGAAAAGAATTATAGGCTTTGAGCCATTTAATTTGATTAACTGCAAATGAAATAAATGCCTATAATTGAATGTCCCCAACAAAAGCGCCAGGGTTCAGGTCGGTCTCCTGTTCTAGTACAAGGTTATGCAAGTAAAATTCAAACAATAGTCTATGCACTTTTACCCCGTAGTGTTTACAGCAGTTTATAAAATCATCTATGGTGTCAATTTGTATGGGATCACCTGCTTTAACAGCCTTTATTTTCAATTGCAAATACCTTTCCATTAAAAACAAGGCATAGTTCTTAGCAGGGGCTCTACATGTTAGGACGTCATTGTATAGAGAACACAATGTATCCATCTGTTTGATAACTACATCTAACTTACGAGTTACCTTTGCAACTTTCTCTTGTTCCTTCTGCTATCCTTCGAAGGCCTGGCTTTTGGATAAATTGACGTTCCTTAGCTGCTGCTGTAGTTCTTCATATTTTTCTCGAGGGACCGTTTGCTCCCTAAGCTTTTCTGCTTCTTGCTTCAAACCCTTTGGAGGGTTACTATTTTTGGATCCCTTTTCCATGTCGCAGTGGAGGCCGAGAGCTTTACCTAAACTTTCCTATTGCACTGCTTCGAGTTCAGAACCCTTATTACTCCCGAAAGAGGTGCCTCTGTATGAATTTCCTTATCACGGGTCATTATTTCATCCATTTCTATTCTAACATGAACATCAGCCCATTGTTGTTCCTTTTCAATTGGAACAGAAGTCTGTTTCTCAGCACCATTTGGAACAACAGCTTGGCTTTTGACGGGGTTTTGAACAGCAAGATGGATTCTAGTCCTCCGCCCCTTGCCCTTAAGGGGTTTTGCTGGCGTGGCCAGACTTTTCCTTCCTGAAGTCCCTTTTACCCTTTGCCTTGCCTTTAGAATCCTAATTTGCTGGTGAAGCTGGACTATTATGCTCAATAATCTCTATTGTTCCTTTTGCAATTCCCTTATTTCCACCATTTCTTTAGAAGGAACAGCAGGCTGTTTACTGTGGTCTGGACTGTGGCTAGCTTCTTGATTTTCTTCCTGGGGTGTTTCTTCATTGTTCTGTTCTGGCTGTTCCGGGGCAAGAACCCTAATTGGCTTTGTTATTTCTTGGGCTATTTCTTTTTCTGCCCTTATTTCCTCCGGACTTTCTTCTGGTGCCTTCTGGTTAGGAATGGGTTGTTCCTGCTCAGCATTTTCTGACATCTTCTCATCATGAACAGGCAAATTTTCTACTTCTGCCTCCTTTGCATGTGATTTATCGGGTGCATTTTTCTCCTGGGGATTCTCTCCGGCATGGAGGTTTGATGGACTGGAAGGCTGGCCATATTCGCCCATATTGGCCAATTCATCTTCCCCTAATGGGTCCTGTAATGGGCTGCCTTCCTGTTGTTCCATTTCCTCCTCCTGCTTGGACTGCTCGGCTTCTTTTTCTTTGTCTCCTTCCTCCTCAGATTCCTCGTCTTCTTCCTCTTTTTCTTCTTCTTCTTCTTCTACAGATTGCTCTGCCTCTTTTTCTTCTTCTTTTTCTGCAGATTGCTTTGCCTCCTCTTCTTCTTCTTCTTCTTCTCCTTCTTTTTCTTCTGCTTCTCATTCTTTTTCTTCTGCTTCTGCAGACTACTCTGCCTCCTCTTCCTACATTTTTGTTTCCTTGTCTGCCCGTGGGGGTTGCTCATCTTCTATTTCCACCAGCTGGCTAGTGCCTTCTTGGGGCTTCTCCAACCCCCCTCGTAGTCGTGCTAGCCGAACCGATTTCCTGCGCTTTTCTGGTTTCTCAGGTGTGTTGGTGACATGTTTCCGCTTTGCCAATTTCTTTTGTTTTTCAGGACGCTCGGGTGTGCTAGTGACCTATTTCCATTTTTCTGGACGTTCGGGTGTGCTAGTGACATGTTTCTATTTTTCTGGACGTTCAGATGTGCTAGTGACATGTTTCCGTTTTGGGGGTGGTGTGGCCAACCCTCCATTTACAATGGAAATTAGCTCTTCCCAACTGCTCTGCTGCTGGGTGAGGCTATGGTTGACTATCAACCAAATCAATCCATGATGACTAATAACTGACTCTACGTGTTGTGCCTTTTTCATGCTCCGTATAATGTCATGAAGTAATGAATTCAACAATGCAGGTAAATTTACAAAGCATTTTTGTTTTAGAACAGCTAAGAGTTTAAGATGTCGTGGTCTTACCATGTCTTTTCTGCCCTCAGAGGTGATATAGCTTTGGATGGTCTTTGCTAATTTTTCCCACAGCTCTCCTAGTGCTGCTGGCAGAACCCCCTTTCCTCGAATTGTCAGGTTCTGTCCCTTGTCCTGGAAGATTTCTATAATCTTCTACAACCTCTCCTTTTTTAACGTCCATACTGGTCCAGTGGCTGGCAGTCCCGAGACTTCTGCGATTATGTCACCAGTGACTGCTATGCGTCTTCCCCTTACTGTGGAGTAATCCTCTTGCAAGTTCTGCAAGAAATCAATCGTCACTATTTCGTTAGACTCCTTCAAGCGGTTAAGATAGGTCAGCCATCCTGCTCTTGCCAAGATTTCCCAAGCAGCGGTCGAAACAGTTAACACTTGTGGTTCTCTGCGAATTGATCTTCCTCCCATGGTTTCACTGTGAATTCTCAAAGGAATGGCAGTTGTTTGTTGAAACACAGAGAAGTTGACGGACGTAAAACTCGTTCAAACTCTAATGCTGTAGCGTATACATTGGAAATGGATTTGAACACCAAATCATGTAGAAAAAACAAAAAAACCAAAAAAAAATACCGTTGAGCCATGTTATACCCCAGTACACAATTTCCCGAATAGCGAGCTGACACGTAATCCGGGGAATGACGACGTTAACTTGCCCCCCCCCCTGCAACGTGATAGGTTGTCCCAGCCGTCAAATAAAGGAGCAGCACTCGCTCTGCAACAAAGTCTTTAAGGAACAGCGTATGGCAATATGCCATGTTTACAAAAATAGCCTATTACTGAAATCGAGGTATAAAGTTGCGTCGCTTTAATACGTAAGAGATTGCGGTGATTTAATGCAAGGTTGGGGATAAGACATTTGCCGTAAATAGAGAGTCTCATGCGGTCATTGTCAATGGTTCTGTAATGATTGGTGATAATATATAGTCATGCGTTATATGGTTGGGGCAATAACATATAATTGATTACCATGGCATAAGAAACATAAGGGTGCTAATAACTTACCTATTGGTGTAAATAATGCGACTTCAATACCATTAACAGTGCTCTGCTGCTGACAAGTGTCCATAACCTTGGCAAAGTTGTTTATTTCACCCATGGAACCATAGTCCTTTATGTATGCTAGGGAAAGTTGTGTAATGTCAAAATGTAGGCCATTATGCTGGCTTGGTGACCAGTTAGCCATAATGTCATTCACAAGGAAGGAGCGAATAGTGGGCAGGCCGGCTCGTGATGAGACCTCCTTTTCCAAGGGTTGTTTGTTTGATATACCTTTTGGACCATATCCCTGGTGTGGTGGCCATAGTGAGAATGCCACTTCGCTTTCTTCCTCATGATCATGGTAGGCCAGCTCTTAATGAGACTTCTTATCCTGCATTTGACAATTTATAAGTCATGTTTGCTTTTTTCTTTTGTTTTTCATGAAGTGCCTTCCCTATTTGTACACAAAGGGTGGTTCAACACTCCTTAAGAGTAGGAATGGTGGAAGAAGTCTTGACATCCCAATAGGAAGATACAAACCCTTTTCTCTTATTCCTGAATAGTAATCAAAGAGGATTAAAAGGGACCAATCATGATACAGATAACCAATCATAGCAGAACTAGTAGAACAATGACAGCAAAAGATGATGAATAAGCATGTCTTTCCTTCTGTCTTCTCACCAATAAAGGGCACTTTCTTATCAAGATAGAGATTTATGATTGACTAATTTCAGTATGTTGTGTTTTTGCTTCCATTACATAAGTGCATAGTTGTATTCAAAAGACTTGAAAGAACATGAGCAATAAGCATCCTCAATTTAGAACAACAGAAGGAACAAGTTGTTTCACAAGGAGAGAAAAAGCATACAAGTGGTGTTCCTTTTGAGGAAAGGAACAACAATAGTTCACAAATGTTGTTCCTTTGGAAGAGGGACAGCAGCACACATAGGTATGGTTCCTTAGAAAAGGAACATCAAGAATCACAAACGTTGTTCCTTTGAAAAAGGAACAGCAAAGCACACCAATGTCATTCCTTTGGAAAAGGAACAGCAGACGTCAAAAATGTTGTTCCTTTGGAAAAGGAACAGCAAATGTCGTTCTTTTGGAAAAGGAACAACAGAAATCAAAAATGTTGTTCCTTTGGAAAAGGAACAGCAAAAAATCAAAAGTGTTGTTCCTTTGAAAAAGGAACAACAAAAACACACAAATGTCGTTCCTTTGGAAAAGGAACAGCAGAAATCCAAAAATGTTGTTCCTTTGGAAAAGGAACAGCTAAAACACACAAATGTTGTTCCTTTGGAAAAGGAACAGCAGAAATCCAAAAAATTTTGTTCCTTTAGAAAAGGAACAGAAAAAACACACAACTGTTGTTCCTTTGGAAAAGGAACAGCAGAAATCCAAAAATGTTTTTCCTTTGGAAAAGGAATAGCAAAAACACACAAATTTCGTTCCTTTAGAAAAGGAACAACAGAAATCAAAAAATGTTGTTCCTTTGGAAAAGGAACAGCAAAAATGCACAAATGTCATTCCTTTGGAAAAAAGAACAACAAAAACACACTAATGCCATTCTTTTGGAAAAGGAACAGCAGAAATCAAAAAATGATGTTCCTTTGGAAAAGGAACAGCAAAAACCACTAATGTCATTCATTTGGAAAAGGAACAGCGGTAACAGCAAAATGTTGTTTCAAAGATATGTACAAAAATAACTCAAGAAATTATGTACAAATTGTAAAGAAAAGTAAATTCCTTAATGAATTACAGGTGAGGAAGACTTCTCTTCCTCCCCCAAAATCTCCATATATGAATCTTGGCGTAGCTGTTGGCAGAAGGACTCCCGAGTGAGTGGGTTTGCGATAGAGACGAACTCAGTGGCCATTTGCCTTGAAGGAATATCTAGAACCATCAATAGTGATTAAAGTAAGGGTACCATTGTCATGTACCTTCTGGATTTCATATGGTCTCAACCAACGAGTATGGAGTTTCCCAGGGAAGTCTTGAAACCTGGAGTCATACAAAAGAGCCCAATCTCCTTCGTGGAAGACTTTATTTTTAATGAGAGCATCATGCCATTTAGCTCTCTGCTGCTGGATCAGAGCAGCGTTTTGAAGTGCAGAGAGCCTAATTTCGTCCAGCTCATTGATCTGCTGTAGTCGATTAGTCTGTGCCTCAGTTAGGTCTAAGCCAACTTCCTGTGTTGTTCGTAATGTTTGGATTTCGAATTCTATAGGGAAAATGGGTTGTTTTCCAAACACTAGCTGATAAGGTAAGTAACCAGTGGTACTCCTCCATGTTATTCTGAAAGCCCACAGTGCTTCAGGTAGTCTGGCAACCCAATCACGTCTATGTGATGCAACAGTTTTCGTTAGGATTGTTTCTATTATTTTATTGCTGCTTTCTACTTGCCCATTTGCCTGTGGGTGGTATGGAGTAGTGATTTTATGCTGAACATGATAGTTGTTGAGTGTTGCAACTATTCTATTTCCAGCAAACTCTGGTCCACCATCTGTAATTATCTCTCTTGGAAGGCCATAAAGTACAAATATATGGAACAGGAACTGTATGATAGAGTCCTATGTGGCTCTTAGCAATGCCTCTGCTTCAACCCACTTGGTGACATATTCTGTTGCCACCAAAATATATGTTTTCTGGTTTGATGATGGGTTGATTGGTCCAACGAAATCAAGATCCCATCGCTCGAATGGTTCGATGACTAGCTATTGTTTCAAAGGCATCTCATCAGATTGACTAGGGCGTCCCGCTCTCTAGCAACAATCACAGGCTTGGACAAACTTCTTTACATCTTTGAAAATCGTGGGCCAATAATACCCTATTTGTAGCACTTTATGTCCAGTTCTGCGATCAGTGAAATGTCCACCACATGGTTGGTCATGGCAGGCTTTCAAAATGTCAAAAATTTCATCCTCTTGAACGCATCTCCTAATATGCATGTCTGCCCCTGTGTGAAACAAATAGCCCCCAATCCAAGAAAATCTAGTACTTCGCTGAACAATTTGTTTTCGCTCATTAGGGGTTAGGTGCTTTGGTAACTTACCTACTGCTAGGTAATTGGCAACATCAACATACCAGGGTATTTGAATAGCCACAACAAAGAGATGCTCATCCGGAAATTGATCTTCAATTGCTGCTGCATCAACTGACTTTGGCATTCTTGAGAGGAAATCAGCTACCGGATTTTATTTTCCAGGTCGATCCTTGATTGTAATATCAAATTCCTGTAATAAAATCAGCCATATAGTTATTCTGCCATTTGTGATAGGCTTGTTTGCTAAATATTTTATAGCAGAATGATCTGTGTACAAGATAACAGGATATCCAGTAATGTAATTTCTGAACTTATTGACATCATGTATTACGGCTAGAAATTCTTTTTCAGTGACAGTGTAGTTTAATTCAGCAGGGGATAGATTTTTGCTAACGTAATAAATTGCATATGGTTTTCTATCCTCTTCCTGCCCAAGGACCGCTCCAATGGTTGTGTCTGAGGCATCAGATAATATCTGGAATGGCAAATCCCAAATTGGTCCTCGAAGGATTGGGGCTGTGAATATGAGCTTCTTTAGATCCTTGAAAGCACGTTCACATTTCTCTGTCCAAAGAAAATCAACGTTAACAGCTAGTGCATACAAAGACGCAGCAATACGTGAATAATGTTATATAAAGCTTCTGTAATAACCAGAAAATCCAAGAAAACTACATACCTTTGTTTGAGTGGTGGGAGTGGGAATAAGCAGAAGTATTTGGATTTTGGTTGGGTCTACCTGAATGCCAGCTGTTAAAATATAGTGTCCTAAAATAAGTCCTTCTGTCATCATCACATAACATTTTTCATGGCTTAAACAAAGCCTGGTAGCAATGCAGCGTTGTAGGACTTTTTCTAGTGTATCCAGTGCTGGATCAAACTCATCTCTGTATGGAGTAAAGTCATCCATATATACTTCAAGTCCTTTATTTATTAGGTCTGCAAAAATGCTAAGGATAGCCCTTTGGAATGTGGTAGGGGCATTGCATAAGCCAAAAGGTAAAACTCGGTAGGAAAATGTTCCCTAAGGACAAGTAAAAGTAGTTTTGTCTTGGTCTTCAGGGGCAATCTGTATTTGATTGTACCCACTGAAGCCATCGAGGAAAGAAAAGAATTTCTTTCTTGCCAAAGTGTCTAATACTTGGTCGATGAATGGGAGAGGGAAGTGGTCTTTTTATATTGCTTTATTTAGTTCCCTGTAGTCCACACAGATTCTCCATTTCCCATTCTTTTTTGGTACCACCACAAGCGGGGAGACCCATTTACTATCAGAGATAGGGTAGATAAAATTAACATCTAAAAATTTTTGAAGTTCATCTTTTACCACCTCTTTTAGATGAGGATTTAGTCTTCTCTGAGGCTGTTGAACAGGTCTTGCATATTTTTCTATGTAAATGTAGTGTGTACATAACTGGGGGTCAATTCCTTTCATATTAGGGTAGTCCCATGCAAATGCTTCTTTATATTTCCTTAACATATGGATGAGCTTTGTTTCTTGTTCAGATGTGAGGTTGGCATTAATGTTTAAGGTTTTTCCCTGTTCAATTTCCACAATTTTACTATTTGCAACAGAGGTGACAGGGATTGTATGATCATGTGTATCTTTCAGAGGATCTTCTTCTAATTCGTTATCAAATGCTGCTTTTATCATATGACATTGCGTGCGAGATGTGAGTTTAGTTTGACTAATGAAATTATAGATGGCATCATCTTATGTTTGGTCTTTGAACTCAAGTGCTTCTTGTATAGTTAATGGAGATCTAATGTTATCAGTAAGATATGATACAGGGTGCCTATTAGTTCTGACTATTGTGACACTTGGCTGTGCTAGGGGATATAGAACTAAATTCTTGATATTTGTTCCCTTGGTTATGATCATATTCCTTTGCTGACAGCCAATATAGGCATCGACAGTGGCGAGCCAAGGTCTTCCTAAAATCAATGGATGTCCATCAAGTCAGGTTTTAGGATTTATTATCAGAAAATCGGTTGGATATTCCCAGGAGTCAATCGAGACCATGACATCATGTAGTATGCCCTCTGGCCTAACCATAGATCGGTGAGCCAATTCTAACAAAATAGAGGTGGGTTCTACAGATGTAATTCCTAGCTTTTGGCAAGTAGTGTTTGTTAAGATATTGATTGCAGCTCCAAGATCAACTAAGGCATTGGGCAGGTTTGACCATAAATTTGGACAGCTACTATTGGGTTTCCTAGGTCTTCATATTTAATGGGTGTTTCTTTTCGTGATAATAAGTCAGATAGAGTGCCGACTACTTGGACTCTTGGATTATTTGTTATATTCCTCCTTGGTATTTTTATGCACAATTCTTTGATAGTTTTTGTGTATATCGAGATGTATTGAATGGCTTGGAGGAATGGAATTTTTATGTACAAATTTTGTAATTCTCCCAGAATATCAAAATCAGGTTGTTGTATAGGTCGAGATATGACTAATCGTTCTGGGAATGGGGGAGAGGATGTGGTTGCTTGATTATGAGTTTGTTGTTTATTCACATCCTCTTCATGTGACAAATGTTCTCTGGGTAACTAATCTTCAATCTGAATTGTCTTATCTCCCTCGGTTTGAATAATACACCCAGATCTTAACTGAAGATCATTACACTCCCTCAGATCAGATCCTACTTCTGGTGTTTCTATGATTTGGAGAGATTGGACCGGTCTGTTATTTGGGTTGGGGTTGGGTTGGGCTAGAAGTTGCATTCTCAGATTAGGCTGGGGATTTTGCTGTAAAGCTGGTAGTGTAGGTTGAGGGAGAGGAATAGTTCCTACTGGCTGATGCATTGGTCTCTACCAGTTTGTCTACCAAGTTGAGCTTTGTGAAGTAGGGGGAGTCCATTGTGGTGGGTATCGGTTGTTTTGTCAATATGGTGGGGTATAAGGATGGTTCGGCCAACCAGATTGGCTTGTCTGATTCAGCCACGGGTTTGAGGAAGGAAACGACTGTGGTGACCAGTTTGGAAATGGGGCCTGGAATTGACTTTGCCACATATTATACTGTTGAGCATTATACTGCAGAGACTGAAAAGAAGAAGTTGGGTCTGCAAACATACCAGATTGTCGTGACTGCCACTGACGGCGCTGGTTGAGGAAATACACCAATTCTGGCTCTTCTTCCGCCTCCTTATATGCTGCTTTTAGTCCCGGCAATGAGGGACAGCTTTCCGTAGAGTGAACTTTTGTACCGATGGCGCATGTTTGGACTACATCCAGTGGACACTCCTTATGGCTATGCTTCTTCCTACATTTGGGACAGAAGATTGCCAAATTATGTTCTGCCTCCATTTGCTTCTACTTGGCCTGCAAAATATCTAATTGTGTAGTCAGTGTCCCTAGTATATCAGTTTAAAATTTTCTAATAAATTTCCAATTTCCACACGCGTTTCTCCTTCTGACGAGATTTTATTCTCTCTTACAAACCGATCATGTTCTGCCGGTTTTACTTGTTTGCTGCCTCTCGAGCTCCTGATACATAAATCAATAATGTCAGCAAAACTTTCTTGATAGATATCCCATTTTCCCATGATTTTTAATGTTTCGATCCATTGTTCCTTCATGCCCCTTATTAATGTTGTTTTCAACACGTTATCAGGTAAAGGCAGTGATGCATAGGGAGATCTTTATAGATTATACTGGAAACGTTCCACATACTCCTCTAATGTTTTGTTTGGCCTAGTTATCATCTGGAATATTTCATCCTTCAGTTCTTTAGACCTGCAATAGTCCTAATATTTTTTTAGAAAAGATTCTTTCATTTACTCCCAGTTATTTATAACCCCACCACCTAATCCCTTAAACCATCTTAGAGCAGCCCCTTTTAGTGTAGAGGGAAACAGTTTCAGTTTCTGGGGGTCAGTGGTGTAATCATATCCCCTACATAATACATCAAATTCAAATAAAAATGCATCTGGTTCTTCTGATGTAAGCCCGTGGAATGTAGGGATATGTTGAAGAGGGATTGCTTTCATGGGGGCATTTGCTGCAGAATCCACTATGGGGTATTGTAATGTAGAGGTTTGGGTGTTTAGCTAGTTTTGAACCATCGGGTCAAATATATGCTAATAACCTTATGGGATATCTAGGAGGGTGTTCCTAGGTTGAGAGGGAATGGCTTTGACAGGAATAGTTTTAATAGCACTTCCTCTATCTGGGACTATTGACTGAGGAGATTGGATTTCTTCAACAGTAATTTTTGCAGCACTTCCTTTGTCTGGATTGTTCAATGGATGAGTTGTCCTAAGAGGAGATCTCAGTTCCTCGGTTTCCCCTGTCTCTCCTCCTCCTTCACAAATATTACTGAAATTCCCTTCTTGCCATAGCTCTGGAGTAGAATTTTCAATTTCTTGAAAGTCCTGCTCTTCAGTTTGACTATGCACCTCAGCAAAGGCTACAGATGGTGAACTTGTGGCCTGAAGGGAGCTAGTAGGTTTTTTAGAAATAATTTTCCTGGGTCCTACTAAGGGCTAAGATTCGACTTTCTTATAGATTTCGTCTATGAAGGTTGATCGGCCAAGGGTCACCGGCCCCTTAGCTTTTTCTAGCTTTGGTAGAGGTTTAGAATTTTTTCTGGCTTTTTCTACTTAGTCATGCACTCAAATTAACTACTAAATCCTACTTAAACAAGCAGCAGCAAATCTGCAGGAAAGCGGGCAAAGGAGCATGGCTTTTACATGCTCCACACGTAGGTTCTTACCTTCTGTTTTCAAAACCTAATTCTTCCCTAGCAGGCGCATACACTACTCTGAGAAAAAGAACAAATGGCTACACTCTTTCCCCGACAACGGCGCCAAAATGTGGATCTATAAAAAGGGTCTCTTTCACCTCTAGTTACCTCACATTAATATGTCAATCCGGGAATGTTTTGTTATTTCAAAGAGTGTCTCAGTCTTAGGCTTATCATTTGCCAGAGTAATGCTCGTAGCACAGTGTTTGGAAATACAAGAGTAAATGGATGCGTGTCTATAACTTAACTACTTCAAAAGACTAAATCACACATTCAGATATCAAGCAATTTATCAGTCAAGGGTTTGGTAGTGATAACCCATCCCTTTAGAAACTGATGGAAAAGAAATCAGAGAACAGATCGGGGGTCTGGGAGCTGGACAACAGATGTTGATGCTCACTATAACCTGAGATCGTCCTTTACACCAATAACAAGAAATGGAACGGCAGATAAGAAATGGAACGACAAAGAAATCGAATCAGCAATGAGATGGAATAGCAACCTTGAAATAGAACGGAAATTCTAAGATGGAATAGCAAATATAAAATGAAACAGCAAGTCTGAAATGGAACGGCAATTTGGAAATGGAACAGCAATTCGGAAATGGAACAGCAATCAAGGAATAGAGTAGTAACTAAGTCTAACAAGCCGTAAATCTATCAAATCACTTGCATTAGTCATAACCAATCAAACCTTCATTCTTAAAGATGTACACACAAATGGAACAGCATTGCTTACGGATACATGATGGACAACACTGAAAACCATATAAACACAACATGCTCAAATAGTAATCTGATTCAGTTGTCACTTTGATTAGAAAGAATATGATTGCATATCAAGATGGAACAGCAATATTCAAGAATCCAATAATCACATAGAACAGAGCTTCCAAGATGAATTTTGTAACGTTAAGGCACAATCGCATAACACAAAATTTTGTAATGAAACAACCGTATCCTATAGAAACTAACTGTATTATATCAACACCCAAAAGAATAGTAATATGATGCAGCGTCAATACAACACTTTTGTTTTCAGAAACATTAATGGATTAAACACGACAAAGCATGTGACATAAACTTTATAAAACACGTCAGATTACTAGATCACGTTGATAAGCAAACTACACAGAAACCACATGTAATGGTATAAGAGCAAGTGTCCTCCAGGGCCGAGCCCTTAGCCTCCAGGGTACACTGCTTGAAGTTATTCTAGGTTCAAAGATAAAAGAGTAACCAAGTCTGTATTAATGCATTAAGTAAAATTACAGTAGAGCAAGTCTTAACAAGACATAATGATCAAAGTTTTGATATTTTAAAAGAAATTACATAAGAGCATAACCACCCCCTTAGCTAACAATGTTGCCCCTTATATAAGGGTGACGACGGAGGTATCTACATGCAGAAATAGATAAAACAGTGATCCCTCAAGATCAAGGATCCAGAGGGATTCGCAGAACCGTTAACCCTGAGTCATCTTCTCTTTTATGCGTCGAGCTGATATCTCCGCTTCCTTTCCCGGGCTAATCCGTTTTGATCTGGTTTGCATGCGGTCTCCCATCGAAGGACAACAGTTAACCCGACTTTGTCTTTTCCTTTAGAATAGCAACTTTTCATTTTTCCTCCCTCCTACACATGGAAACAAAAATTGTCAGCATTCTTGTTTTGCATATTAATCTCACATGTTTTGTTATAATTCTTTATCGTTTTCTAAGTTCATGATGCAAAAAGGCTTATGAGTCCTAGTGAAAAGATACTGAAATAATCATCAAAACATACCTTCTTTGGTACTCCACAATATGTAAATACATGTAACAGTGTAATAGTGTAGCAAATAACAAACACATAAGATAGCAATTTAATATGGAGTTCAATGAAAACTCTTGGGCTACGTCTCTGTGAGCTCTAGTCAACTCAACTAGGCTCTCTGGGATTATGGCAAAGTCTTTTTTACAAGATCTTGGCTCAACTCCATTGTTTTACATAGAAACAATGGGTTTAGACACCATTTTATCCTAAGCTCTTGAAGCTCTCGGCTTTTTGGCTCTCGACTCTTGCTTTGGCTCTGGCTTTTGGCTCTGGCTCTTGGCTCTAGCTCTTGGCTCTGGCTCTTACTCTTCAGCTCTAGCTCTAGCTCTGGCTCTTCAACTCTAGCTTCTTTGGCTCTTTGTAACCTTCAGTTCTCTGGATTTTCACTTAACCTCCAAGTGACCCCAAAGATTCCCTCAGCTGCTCTATGCAGTAGCTTTTCACTCTCTCTACCCTCGGCTCTGCCACTTCTTCTGCTTTTGCTCACCTTCCTTCTCTTAATTGAGCTCTTTGGGCTCCTTTGAGGCATTTTCCCAACTTTTTGGCTTCCACAGCCATTTCCCTGCATTCAATCATTCTCATGCAGCTCCATGGCTTCTCTACACTGTCTGTTCAACCAACCATCTGGCTATGCAGCTCTTTGGGTTTCAAATGCCTCATCATCTGCCAAAAATGCCCGCTTGTAGCGTGGAATGATGATTAGGAGTTGTTACAAGGGATCAAGGTCGTTTTCCAGGCAATAAGCCGAAAATAGACAAAATCCATTACACAGAGGTTTTCCTAGAAAATACACTATCGAGCATGATTCTCAGATGTGAAACTCCCTTCAATCGCCCCTAAAATCCCTATCGGGTCCACCATTAGGTCTTGTATCACATTGCATTAGTGCTTTGGTTGAAATCCCAAATACACGAGAAAATGATGAAAAACCTGACAAAATCCTTTTTATCAAACTTCAAAATTATGTCGCATCCACCCTAATATCGCATTGGGTCCACTTTTGACCGCTATCGCAATCCCCACCGTCGATCTGGGTGATCTCTGATCAACGGTCGATATCCAATTTTGGGTGGCTTAGGAGTAGGGAGGTTACCCACCCGAAAAAGCAGTTTTCCTCTCTCCTCCGCTAGCCATGTGTCGACCAGTGTGTGGGCTCGGGTGGAGCCAGCCCAATACCGCTTTTTGCCTAAGGCCCACCCGAAATCCTACCTTTATGGAACTCAAACTTTATAAATCACGCCTATATTCCCCTTCGAGTTTGGCTTTATCGCTTCGAGCGTCTTCCTTTGTATTTCTGTTTTTACACCGAAACGCGCTTTTACACAGGGAATTCCCTTTTTTTGGAACTGATATTTTATCTATCCGCACCTATAAAGTCCATCGGGTCCGTCATGTTATCACCCCTTGTACATCGCTGCGATGCGACGTTGCAATGCGATAAATTGCAATCGCAAGTCGCATTAGCCCGAGGGTCCGTCCTTTGCCTTGTTGCATTCCATCGTTTATCCACCAATATCGGCAATCACAATATCACACTACTCAGGATCCCGCCATCGCACACAGGCCTATCTCCGACCCAATATATCGGAGATCAGCAATTGGGGGTTTCTCCCCTTTCTGCTTAAGTCTGCCTCTTTGACCCTTCTCTGATGCAATTTCCCTTTATAAGGGTTTTTTTCCATTTTTAGGGGATTTTGCCTCTTTTTCTAAAGAACAAAGGGCATCTTCTTTATGCAATAACTTTTGCATCCTAAGTATGTTTTAGCCCATTCAACTTGCAATAGATTCAGAATGAAAAGATCTCTAACATGGGGCTATTTCCAGGAACTTCCTTGGACTTTAATTTTACTCTGTGAGGAACACTTAGACTTAGGAGTCTATCCAAAATCCATTTTGGATCACTCAGCCTACCAGCTGACAAAGTGCACTCATTTAAGTACTCTATGATCTCATTGAAGACATGTTCTATCATTTTGATCCATACCATCTTAACCAAAAACTATTACAGCAATGGAGGGCTCCACATGAATCGATTATTGATTTTTGGCAGCATTCTATGACTTGCAGTTTCAAGCTCCGAGGAGCCAAATGAAATTTACTTATCTTTAGGACCGGTTCAAGTATTGCCTTAAGAAATCTACCCATCCCAAGAAGAAGCTTGAGATCAAGCCTTGCTCAACATTCTTCATTGATGGAGCTACGCAATCTCATATGGATGCAATCACTATCTCCACTAACTATCCATCTTCCTCTCATTCAACAGCTCCACCACTACCTAGTGATGTTGAAGATCATGCTCACACACCTGTTCATCTTTCACATTCTCCCAACATCACTTCACTCAATTTTCACGCAGATTTGGTTGTGATTCCTTTGAGTTCTCATATGCATTATGTTCTACAACCTTCGTCTTCACACTTGGGTGTTCCTCCATATGATGTTGTCTTGTGTTCGTCCATTCCAGACTCTTCACTTGTTTTGAGCAAGGAACAACCCATTGACGGAGTTGGTGTTACACAACCAACATGCATTATCATTCATGAATAATATGAGTGGGAGCTTGAGCATCAACACTTAGCGTAGGATGACTCCCTTCCATTTGAGCCCCCTCCGTTCTTTCTTAACATCTTTGGTGAGCCTGCCATCCATGATTTTGCATGTGTCTCTTCATCCACAGATGCACCCATTGTTGATTACTCACAGGACTCACTAGATGTTGATCCATTATTCAATAACAGAGAGGATAAGCTATTCATTAAAAATCCACTTGATCTTTCATCTATCTTTTCCAGAAACACAAAGGATGAGTTTTTTCGCTTTTCATCTATCCCTTTTTTCAATTCATCTGATCATGAGGATACCGATGAAACCATTGATTTTTGTGACCATGGCGGTCGTGATCTATTTACTCCCATATTTTTTCATGATCATGAATCTATCACAGTTGATCTTTCGAAACCACTGGTTTATGATGATCTACCTGATGATGAAGTTAAAAAACCCAAGACTATCAAGGCACTTCAGCCCAAGCTGATGTTTATGTCAGGTCCTTGCTCCCTTGGGGTTAGTCTCACTTTTGATCATGAAATTATTCAATCACCCAAGGGTCCTCATCACTCATTTGTACGCATTGAAGACTTATCTCACACACACATCACATCTCCTCCACTCAAACTACACAATCTCATCGCTCATGCATTGGAGGAATCTTACATTGCAAGCACATGTGTACGACGCAAGTTATCTCTGTTTCTTTTGTTTTCTTGCATGTCTTAGTCAAGAGTGTGCTTATGCTTCAAATTTGCACGCAATGTCACTCAGCACCATGATAAGTCCACACGCTGCTCGTCATGCACTTGCACTCGCTTAGGTCCTGTGGCCACTATCAGACATGAAGTGTGGTTTTCTTAATTGTTATATCTTTCTTGTTTTTTGGTTTGCACAACTAGGTTACTCGCAGACCAAATATTCACCAACATGGGTCTACCAATGCACCGATGGCTTCATTGGAAAAATCACTTCACGTGATCAAGACCATGCACCATTAGTGTAGGAGTAGGAGTAGTGTTTGCTTTAAGTCAGTCTGCTTGCATGCTTGTTTTCTTTTTCACTTTGTTTTCTTGCTTGTTTGTTTGCTTGTTTGTTTTCTTACTTGCTTATCTATCACTTTTTCTTTTCTTTGATGTTTGTTAGTTCGTTTGTTTCGTTTGTAGGCTAGTTTTGCATGAAATCATGTATGACTCTTGAAACGAGTTGGATGAAGTACAAGAGGGCTTGTACAACTATCACTAATTGGTTATCTCTCATCTTGCCTCTGTATGAAGAGCTTCTTACTTTCAGTCCATGATACGTCGAAGGAAAATACATACTGTTCAAAGTGAACCTTGGTGAAAACACAACGCTTGCGCGCTAACTAGTTTACCTTTTCTAGTCAGTTGTTTTGGGGTTAACCCTTGTTAGCTCAGTCAAGTAGAGTAACGTGAGGGGGGAAACCTTAACAGGCACATCAGAGATACAATAAACTACTCTGCTAGAACAATTGTTGGAAAATACTGAGAGGGGGGGTGAATTAGTATTCCATAGAAATTATCACTTTTAAATGTTTTCAGAGCATTAGTTAATCTTCAATTTTCATTCATGTTTATGCAGTAACAACAGCGAATAAAAGAACACAGGAGGCACAAAAAGTTTAGATGGAAAAACCCCTCTGGGTCAAAAACCACCGGACCGTTTTCTAATAATTCTTTAATCTTCAACTCCAACTGAAAAGAAAGCTCCAACTTCCCAAAATCTAGAAAAGAATTCTTCTCCATCTCCCACTAGATGGACGCTCCAATGCCCAAGATTTTTCAGTAGTCAACTAAATGGATGCCCCAACACCTAATGAGCTACAAATCACCCTAGCACCATCCTACCACCCTGAAGTTTTCACAGGCTTGAACCTGTTGGTGACTTCATGCACCAGCCTAACACTACCCTACCACCCTATAGAAGAATAAAAGAAGAATGACACAACCACCTAATGATAATCCTAGACCTCCCGACACTTTCTCTTCAACTCTTGGCAGATAGACACTTGTACAACTTTTACAAAGATGATTTTACAATGACTTTGTACAATGATACTTTTACAATGTTTGTATGCAGTGCTGCCCACTTGAAGACTTGATGTGCTGAACTTTGTGTTGTTGTTGTGCACCTTGATTGCTGCTCTTATCATGCTACCCTTTCTCATTCTTCAGAAAATTGGATTATGCATTGAGTCTTCTCTTTATGAATATATAATACCTACAAAAAGTCTTCAAGGAAATACCCATGACATGATAATAACAAAACTTACCTCATCTTGCAGAGCATATGTCAATGCTAAACAAAAAAAAAAAATTAGAATACAAAGAAACTAATGCAATTAAGAGATGAACATGCATATGCAAATGATACTTACCTGTATCTTACCTCTGTTGCATCATTTTTCTGCACCTTGCTCTTTTTTGCTATAGAAAGTCTAGTCTTTTTCACCCCTTGACAACACTTGATCTCAGTTTTCTTGCCTTATAGAAGCACAATATTTAATATGATGTATCTCTGCAATTTTGGATCCCCAACATGTGAACTTTAGTCCTGTAGAAGCCCTCTGATTCTTCTCTCCAATTCCATAGGTCTGACCCAATTTGGGCTCTTCAAGTCAAAGTTATGCCCAATCTCTCACAACTACCTAATTATGGACTAGTTCAGTAGATAAAACTTGTACGACGTGCCACATGTCATTGTTTCATCCTTCGGATCTGAAATTGATATACATAAAACTACAGTCTGTGCACTATCTGCCAATTTTTACATAATTCCAAGCCTCTTCTTAGAGACAGAGTTATGATGATTTTCCCAAAGTCACTTATTTGAGATGAAATTCGGCAGCCTGCAAAAACCCTAACTTCCACAGATAATATCTCTGAATATATAGCTAACTAAGATCTAAAATTTGGTCAAGACGTTCATCAGGATTGTGAATCAAATGTGTTTTAATTTAAGAATCTAATACTTCACAGAAATGAAGTTATAGTGAAAATTCCACGATCACTACATTTGGAGGATATATGAGAATTCTTCTTATAGAATTGAGAGGGGCTTTTGTAGAGAATGTTAGAGGGATTTTAGGAGCTTAAAAAATTATTAATTAATGACTATTCAATGACCAAAACCAATTATGAGTGCCATGCCACAACTCCATAGGTTTTATCCCACTAACAGGGGTTACTAACTTCAAACATGAATATCTCTCAAACCGTGAAGAATTACTTGGCGTGCCATATACCAACAGAAAAATCTCGATGAGTAGAATCTATATAGAAGATCCTTGATTCAAAATAGTGTAAGTTGTCAAGTCAAAATTCCCTTGAAAGATCAGGGCATCCCGTAGTGCTGCTTGGGTTGACATCAATGACAACCTCAGATCATCTTTAGATCAACAATCTCCCCCTTTGGCATTGATAACAACACAAGTACTCCCCCTGTGATTAGGGAACCCATTCCTATTGTCTTCTCTCCCCCTTTGACATCAATAGCAAAGGGTAACTCCCCCTGACACACAACCATCCTACGGACCTATATACACTTCCACTCCCCCTTTATTTTCTGAATAAGGAAAATCTAATGAGAACTTGGGAGAATCCCAAGCTTATGGTAAAGATATTAAAATTCTTCACAAGGTAAAGGTTTAGTGAAGATATCAGTGATTTGTTCTTTTGTACCAACAAAATCAAGTTTGATATTCTTTTCAGCAACTTGTTCTCTAACAAAATGATATTTTATCGGAATGTGTTTTTTTTTTGAATGCATGACAAGATTCTTGGAGATGTTGATGACATTGGTGTTATCACAGAAGATGGGAATAGGCTCACTGAATTGTACTTGAAGATATTGCAAAGTTTGTTTCATCCAAAGGAATTAAGTACAACAAGTTTTCGTTGCAATGTATTATGCTTTCGATGTAGATAGTGAGATTGAGATTTGATTTTTACTCAACCATGATACGAGACAACCACCTAGATAGAATGTTGCTCCACTAGTACTCTTACGATCATCAATGCTTCCTGCCCAATTTGCATCTGTAAAGGCTTGAATAATGAGATTGTTTCCCTTGGGATACCACAAGCCATATTCTGTTGTGCCCTTTAGATATTGAGAAATTCTTTTGACGACAATAATATGTGATTCTTTTGGTGCTGCTTGGAATCTTTCTACTTGTCCAACTGCTTGCATAACATCTGGTCAGGAGACTGTTACATATAGAAGACTACCAATCATAGATCTGTACAACCTATGATCCACATCGTTAGATGAGTCGTCTATGCTCAATTTGCAACATGTTACCATCGGAGTAAGGATAGGTTTGTAATCTCCCATTTTGAATTTCTTGAGAATTTCCTTGATGTACTTGGCTTGACATATAAATATTCCTTTCTCTTGATGAGATATTTTAAGCCCTAAGAAGTATGTCAACTCACCAAGTAAAGACATCTCGAACTCACTTTGCATATTTGTAGCTAAGTTCTTACTTAGTCGATCATCATTGCTACCAAAGATTATATTATCCACATATACCTCAACGATTGTTCAATTATCCTTATCTATTTGTATGTAAAGATTTCTATCAGCAATACCTTTCTTGAATCCTTGTTGATGTAGATATTCGTCAAGATGAGCATACCATACTCTGGGAGCCTGCTTGAGAGCATACAGAGGCTTCTTTAACCTGGAAACATAGTCTTCTTTTTCTGATAGTAGAAAACCTTCAGGTTGTTCGATGTAAACTTCTTCTTCTAATTCGCCATTTAGAAATGTTGACTTAACATCCATTTGGTAGACTTTTATTTTTCTTGATCATGCATAGGCGAGAAACATCTGGATGGCTTCCATTCTAGAAACTGGTGCAAATGTTTCATCGAAATCAATTCCTTCCAGTTGTGCATAGCCTTTGCAAACCAATCTTTCTTTGTTTCCGGTAACCTGTCCATCTTCATTCAAATTTTTCCTAAACACCCATTTAGCCCCAATGACATTTTCATCTTTTGGTCGTGGAACTAATTCCCAGGTGTTATTCTTCTCGATTTGATCCAATTATTTATTCATAGCTACCACCCAATGTTCATTCTAGTTGGCTTCCTCAAAACTACTAGGCTCAAAGGTTGCTAGAAAAGCAATGTGAGATTTTTGTGATGAACGAAGTTGTCAACCTTTTCTTGTTCCAATTCCTTCATTTATGTCACCAATGATTTTATTTGATGGATGGTTCTTTTGAATCCATTATTTTGTTCTCTTTGAAGGAGCTTCTTGTTTTTGTTCTTGTATATCTTGTTGATCATTATTTACTTCGTCCCGGTTGATAGTTGCTTCTTGTTCTAGAATTTTCTATGTACCTTTTTCAGCCTTTGTCTCAAGCTTCAAAGATTCTAGATCCTCATCATTATTCGTTAGAACAATATATTCGTCAAATGTAACATTCATGCTCTCCACTATCTATTTTCATCTTAGATTATAGCATTTATAGGCCTTTCTTTTGCATGAGTAACCAACAAAGATAACTTCATCAACAAGCAATTCAAACTTACCCAACTTTTGATCTTCTCTTTTGATATAACATTTTCTTCTGAAGATTCTGAAATATTTTACATTAGTCGGTTTTCCTTTCCATAATTCATATGGGGTCTTATTGTAATTATTTCTTAGAAGAATTATATTGATAATGAAGACTATCGTATCAATTGCATGAACCTAGAATTTTTCATCCAATTTTGAGTCCTTCAGCATTGTTCTACCCATTTCCTGTACGGTTTTGTTCTTTCTTTCAGCAACTCCATTTTGTTGTGGTGTTCATGTTGTTGAAAATTGTCTTTTTATTCCATTTTCATCATAGTATTGTTGAAATAATTTGGAAGTGAATCCTCCGCCATTATCTGATCTTAGACACTTTATTTTTAAATCAGTTTCATTTTCAACCAACTCCTTGTATATCTTAAAGCAGTCAAATGCTTCAGTTTTTATCTTTAGGAAATTGACAGTTGTCATCCTGGTATAGTCATCTATCGTTAACATGAAATATAATTCTCCATCTAAGCCTTTTGTTCCCATAGGACCACATAGATCAGTATGTATCAATTCCAATGGATGTGATGCAAAGTGTTCTTTTGTTTAAAATCCGCATTTTGTCTGCTTGTCATGCCGACGGGCCTCACATAGTGTGTTGGAAGATTTTGAGATTTTCAGCATTTCTCATACTGCTTCCTTTTTGTTTATCCTGACAAGATTGTCAAAGTTTATGTGACCCATTCTTTGTTCCATAACAAGATTTCATCTTCTTTAGCTAGTAGACATGCTTTAATTGCTTCATCCATAACATATATGTCATTTGGAGCTCGACTTGCTATAACCACAATTTTAACATACCTGCCTTTCCTGATTTCACATTTTGTGGAGTTGAATATCATTGTGTGTCCTTGATCACATATTTTTCCAACAATAAGCAGATTGTGATTCATGTTTTTAACCAATAGAACATTCTTGGCGAGAGCATCTTTTCTTCCGAGACTAACAGTACCTGACCCTATAACATTTGAAGATCCATCATTTCCAAAGGACATTGTTCCATCCTTCTTCTCTTTTAGAGATATAAATTTCTTTATATCTCCAGTCATATGTGTTGAGAAACTGTTATCAACATACCACACAAATTTGTTGTTTTGAGCCATGAGAGGGAGAGCACAATTATCAGTGTTCTTCTTCTTCCATGTTCATTCATTCTATGGCTTCGAAGATTCTTCTAGAGGATTTTCAGGTCTGCAGTCTCTGGCTATGTGTCAAAAGTTTCGACATTTGTAACATTCAATATTACTTCTTAAATGTTAAAATCTATTGATGTTTCCTTGAGCCCTTGGAGTTTCATATTTGACAGATCTCCTAGAACTGTATTGGTTCCTAGGATACGTGCGACATTCTATAGCTTTATGACCAAATTTTTCACATGAATAACAATAGCCATGAAAAATATGTTGGTACCTAGATGGAAATATTCGTCGGGGAATTGTCTTCCAAGGCTGTTCTTGTGAATCTTGTTCAATGAAGTCTACATGCCTATCAAATCTCATAGGATCATTGTATTTTGTTGTAGAAGGTCCTACTTCTTCTTCTTTGTAATGAGGTCAGTTCTGTCATTGTAAGATCGTTGATTGTTGATGAGTTCTTCTAATACCCTTGAGATGTTGGCATAGTTTTGGACAATTTTTCCCTTCTTCACTTCCTTATGCAGTGAGACTACTTTGGCTTCTAATGCTTCCCTTTCTCAGTTTCTTTCTTCCAACTTCTTTTGAAGTGATTCTTCAATATATTTGTGTTCTTCAACTTCAATTTTGAGACCTTGAACTTGTTCTTCAAGAGTGTTGGAATGGATCTTCTCAACCTTGAGCTCTTTTATAAGCTTGATTTCCTCCTTAGAAAATTCTTCTATGGTTAACCCTTGTTCTTCATTGTTTGATACCTCTTGTTTATGTTCTTGGCCATAAACAATACTCTCTCATTTTCTTCTTCTTCATTGTCACTATCTTCATCAGATGATGAGCTATCTTCTTTAGAGAGAAAGTTCCTTTTGAATCCTTTCTTCTTGCCTTGCTTGTTGAATTTCTTAAAGCCTTTCTTTCCTTCTGAGTTTCCATCACTTCTATTCGAACATGCTGCAAAATTCCCAACCTCACCACAACCGAAACATATCAATGGAAGATTACCTTTGAATTTTCCCTTACCAATTTTTAGTTTTCTCGTAAAGTAAGCATATTCTCCATCTTCCTTTTCTTCAAACTTGTAGGTGTAGGTGTAGGTGCAGGTATTTTCTTTTGAAGGTTGTTTGTCCTTATTGGTTTTCTTAGATGCAGCGAACGCAGTTTCTAGATGCGAAGTACATCCAGATTTGCACTGTATTCTAAGACCAATACCTTTGGGTTGAATCTTGCTGGTAACGTTCTAAGAATATTTCGTATAATAGTCTTCTCGTCAACAGGCTCTCCCAATCCTTCCAAAGTGTTGGTTATTTCATCAACGTGCTGGAAGTATGCAGCAATGTTGTCATCTTCTTTCACTCTAAGTTGCTCAAATTTTGCTTTGCAGATTTGAAGCTTTGCTTCGTTGACATTTGAGTCACCTGCATATATATTCTCAAGCTTGTCCCATAGATTTTTGGTGGTTTTACAACCCAACACCTTATGATAAGAAGATTCAATAAGTCCACTAATAATAGTATTCTTTTCTTTTACATCATTTACCAAATTCTTCTTACCTTGTTCATCTATGGTTGGTGTAAATCTATTTTGAATAGTGTCCCATACTTCGTAATATTTCACCAAGAGATAGACCTCCACCCTTCCTTTCCAAAGTGCATAATTATTTTCATTGAATAGAGGTACACCATTCTTGGTATGCTCCATGATCTCCTTCCAGTTGTTAAACTTCTATTGAAGGAACCAAGCTCTGATACCAATTGTTGGAAAATAGTGAGAGGGTTGGGGGTGAATCAATATTCCTTAGAAATTAGAGCTTTTAAATCTTTTTAGAGCATTAGTTAATATTGAATTATCATTAATTTTTATGCAGTAACAACAATGAATAAAAGAACACAAGAGGCACACAAATTTTAGGTGGAAAACCCCCTCCGAGTCAAAAACCACCGAACATTTTTCTAATAATGATTTAATCTTCAACTCCAATAGAAAAGAAAGCTCCAACTTCCTAGAATCTAGAAAAGCATTCTTCTCTAGCTCACACTGGATGGACACTCCAATGCCCGAGATTCTTCAGTAGTCAACTGAACAGATGCCCCAACACCCAATGAGCTACAACTCACCCTACCACCACCCTACCACCCTGAATTTTTCATAGGATTGAACCTGTTGGTGACTTCACACACCAGTCTAGCACCACCCTACCACCCTATAGAAGAATAAAAGAAGAATGGACTCCCGTACCAGGGAAAATGGTCCACTTTACAATGATATAGAATGGTGTAGAAGAAGAAGACACACTAGACCATAACCCCAACTATGACACAACCACCTAATGATGATCCTAGACCTCCCAACACTTCCTCTTCGACTCTTGGCAGATAGACACTTGTACAACTTTTACAAAGATTCTTTTACAATGACTCTGTACAATGATACTTTTACAATGTTTGTATGTAGTACAGCCCAATTGAAGACTTCATGTGGTGAACTTCTTGTTGTTTTTCTACACCTTGATTGCTTCTCTTGTCATGCTACCCTTTCTCATTCTTCAGAAAATTAGATTATGCATTGAGTCTTCTCTTGATGAATATATAATACCTGCAAAAAGTCTTCAAGGAAACACCCATGACATGATAATAACAAAACTTACCTCATCCTGCAGAGCATATGTCAGTGCTAAACAAAAACAACAAATTAGAATACAAAGAACATAATGAAACTAAGAGATGAACATGCATATACATAAGATACTTACCTATAGCTTACCTCTGTTGCATCATTTTGTTGCACCTTGCTCTTTTTTGCCCGAGAAAGTCTGGTCCTTTGCACCCCTTGACAACACTTGATCTAGTTTTTCTTGCCTTCTAGGAGCACGATATTTAATCTAATTTATCTCTATGATTTCAGATCCCCAACATGTGATCTTCGGTCCTACAGAATTCCTCTAAGTCTTCTTTCCAATGCCATAGGTCTGACCCGATTTGGACTCTTCAAGGAAAAGTTATGCCCAATCTCTCACAATGACCTAATTATGGACTAGTTCAGTAGAGCAAACTTGTACGACATGCCACGTGTCACTGTTTCCTCCTTAAGCTCTGAAATTGATATACAAAAAACTATAGTTTGTGCACTATCCGACACTTTTTATAGAATTCCAATCCTCTTTTCAAAGAGAGTGTTATGACGATTTTCCCAAGGTCACTTCTTTGAGATGAAATTCGGTAGCCTGCAAAAACCCTAACTTCCATAGATAATATCTCTAAAAATATAGAAAATAAAGATCTGAAATTCGGTCAAGACGTTCATCAGGATTTCAAATAAAATGGGTTTTAATTTCAGAATCTAAGACTTCGTAGAAATGAAGTTAGAGTGAAAATTCCACGATCACTACATTTGGAGGATATATGAGATTTCTCTTTATAGAGTTGAGAGGGGCTTCTATAGAGAATGTTGGAGGGATTTTAGGAGCTTAAAAAATTATTAATTAATGACTATTCAATGACCAAAACCAATTATGAGTGCCATGCCACAACCCCATAGGGTTTTAGCCCACTAACTTGGATTACTAACTTCAAACATGAATATCTCTCAAACCGTGAAGAATTACTTGGCGTGACATATATCAAAGGAAACATCTCAACAAGTAGAATCTATCTAGAAGATCCTTGACTCAAAATAGAGTAAGTTGTCAAGTCAAAATTCCCTTGCAAGATCAGGGTAGCCTCTGGTGCTTCTTGGGTGGACATCAATGACAACATCAGATCATCTTTAGATCAACAACAACCTCTTTCGCTCTCAATAAGTCAGGATCCCTCTTCCACCTCTAAAATGAATAAGTGCTATGCACAGTTGAAAAAAATCAAAAAATCAAAAAAAAAAAATCAAAAATCAAAAAATTTAAAATGAAAAATGAATAAGGTGAAAGAAGAGAAAGGCTTCCTGCTCAAGGAGGTCATGCAAGTAACTCCGTCGGGGTACTAACCAAGCTCGCTGACAACGGAGGCATGCTAGTGTTCCTATGTGACTCCACCAGGGTAATGTCGAGGCCTCCTGGCAGTGGAGCAACACCAAAGATGAAACTAAGACTCTGACGACTATAATGCTTATGCATCAATATACCCCTCAACCACAATCCAAACAACTATGTTGCCTTGGCTTGGAATGTGCATCAATCAACCAAGTGCTTGGCAGATGCTACATCTTACAATCAAGTTAGTGTGAAGCCAAGATGAGCTGAGAACTGAACAATACTTTCAGAGGTGTTATATTTTCTTTTCACGAACAAGGTCCATTCATAGAGCTAGAGTTCTACCAGTGTGTCTACAACCACCCTCCAAAATTTTTCCTTGGCCCATTTTGGAGCCTCCCTACCAACCTTACATAGCACTTTTTCTTACTTCGTCAAGTACACAAGCTTCAGTGTTTTTCATGCACAAAGGCAACCTGTCGATCACAGTTTGATCCATTCCCCGCACAAGTTGTTCACCTGGACTTGGTTCAACTGCAGGCTGAGCATATTCCCCTAGAAAATTGTGCATTTCTAGAGGGAAACTAGCCTTCCCTCCAGAAATTGCGCAATCCTCTCTGGCAGCCTGCTGGGCTCCAGGATTGTGCAATCCTACTAGTGAACACTCCCAGCAGGATTTGCGCAAATTTCTGCAGCAGGGATGCTCAGCCCAGGATTTGAACAAAGCTAGGAAAAAGTCAGTTGCTATGCCAATAAATTATGCAATCCTTTTGAGCAGTCAGCCCAGCTCCCAGTGAGGAATGTACATTTTTCTCAAGCAGTTGAGCAGTTGCATGCATGAGCAGTCTAGTTGACCAGTTCCAACTGGGACCGAAGAAACTTGACTTGCATGCATGCATGACTAGTTCTTCCAAGAATATAAAAAGGCAACATGTAAAAGGCATCCCATGGTTTAGGGAGCTATTTTTAGCAATCAGGGGTTACATGCAAAATTGTTATAAAATTTTCCCTCCAAGTGTCATTTTTTCTTAGATTTGTGGCATGCATGTCATGAGACCAAACTTATTTATTCGACACATCAGAGCTCGTTCTTTCACATCGATATTGGAGCTCTGACATCCCACTTCACATCCAAGACCCTTCAACACATCTAGCTCAGCTTTCACAGGTAAAAGGCCTTAACTTGTCATTTTCAACATTTTTGTCACTTTTTGTGTATTTGCTTGTATGAGTGATTTTTGCTTGATTTCTTTGAATGCTTGTTGTCATTTACATGTATACTAGCTTGTCCTAGCTCTGTTTCAGTTTTCGTTGCTATCTCACAGCTCTCAGATGCATGAAACTGGTTTTCATAAACGTTCGCCCAACCGACGAACTGCTTCACTCACATGCATTTTGATCTATTTTTTGAATCTTTCATACATGTTTTGTATGCAGCCTCAATCACTTCTGCTATCACTTAGTGTCACCATGCATTCACTGTATTATTTTCTTTTAGTTGTCCATCGGCAAGTCAGGCCAACCTTGGCATGGACTCTACCTCACTAAGACTGGTTTGCGCAATCTAGGGAAGGAAGGCTCTACCTTCCTCTCCAGAAATGCACATTTTTTCCCACCACTAGCCTCCAAGACTATTTTGCGCATTTCTGGAGAGTGATTGTTGGCCCAGGAAATTGCGCAAATTAGTCCCTAATGTTATAGACATTTTTGGACACTTCAACCCCAATCATAAATTTCCATAAACTGAGGGATCCTAAGTCCCTAAAAGTGTTGCTTCACTGCCTAAAGGAACAAGGTCAGCTGATTACATCATCTCCCAGAAGTTCTCCACTAAAAACTACTCATAAATGGTCAAAACTGGACCATACTGAAAACCTAGTGAAGAGGGCGTGATGCATATCACCTTCCCAGTGTACAAGGTGCAATGCATACTGAATGGCTCCTCTGTAGGGTGCGATGGTCGAGAATGGACAAATGGCAGGGACAAAATATGAGGTGGAAGATCATGGAATCTTCCAGAAGCTTCCCCTCTGACACTTGCCTCTCTATTTTCGACCAGGGATGAGTAAGAGACCACCACTCTCCAAGTGGAAGCAAGAACTATCAAAGAGAGGACACTAATCAAGACTCCATAAGATGACTCACCTCCCTACAATCATCTATATATGGATCCCTCATCACAGAGATACAGAGGCTGGAATTTTGTATCTTATAGAGAAGTGATGTTGGTTTTCTGGTGTACATTCATAGTGTTGGGTGATCTAAGCTTTACTTGAGGTGAAGAAGGGCTTTCTTGCTGGAGGATGATGCTGGGTCAGAACATATGGTTGTAATCCTCTTGCTACTTTTCATCTTAATAAAGCTATTCAAGTTTTCCTCCATATTCTTGTATGTTTACTTATATATGCATTTGTATGGTTAACACACATCTGGTCCTGTGTTATTTATGAATATAGATCTTTGTTCTTCAATAGTAGTATGTTGCTGATTCCACAGGTGCTCTTTGAAGCTGGGCAGACGAAGAAGAAGCGGCAAAGCTCTATCAGGAAGGAGAGGAAATCAAGCGCAAGACTAAAGTTGGTCTCCTTTAATCCACTCCTATCTATCTTCATAAAGGAAAGTGAAAGTAGACTTTACTTGTTTGTTTCTAAGATAGCTACCAGTCTTAGTGGGAATAGTAGCATCTGAGTGGACACTATTCCCGGTAACAAAATGGCAACTCCGCCAGGGAGCGACTAGATTGTTTGTTAGCCTATCTTTATTTCTTTTATAAACTTATAGACGGAGCCTGAAGCCAAGCCAGCTAGCCTTCGAACTGCATTTGTTATACAAATGCAAAGTAGATCAATGTTGCTTTAGTCTATCTTTGGATTTTATTTATTAATTAAATAATCGATCTGCAAACAGTCTAATTGCCCTAAGTGGTGGCTCTAGTAACCTCCTTAGATAGCCCCTGTGTTTTACATATACTGAACATCACTTACTTGGCCTAAATCCCTGAACTGAATTGCAAATTGTGAGTAAAAACTCGTTTAAAGTCTTGCACTGGTACCATCGCACCCTGCCTTCAGAGAAGTCTGTATGCATCGCACTTTCCGAGTGTAGTAGGTGCGCTACATACTGAATTCACAGTGTGACAGGTGCGATGATCAGGGAAGGTTAACTTTACCTTCAGACTTTGGTTTTTTCCTCACTGTTTTCAGTCATATTCAGGAGTTTTGTTGTCTGTGGTCAGTGTATTTCTGTGAAAACCCCATTCTCTTACATTATTTTGCCTCCATAGTGCAAAGAACTGTAAGTGTTTTTATGTATTGTGCGCCATTTTCAGTTCTCTTTTGGAAAAAAGTAGCATAGGCGAACTGTCGTTTCTTGATCTGAAAGTGTCATAGCTGTCGTTTTCAGTTTTAGAGGACAATCCCATTGTTCTTGATAGTCAATTATACAGTTACTATTGCATATGATTTGAATTAGTAGTTTTTAAAGTGTCGAAAAGAAATTTTCATTTCGAAATCGCAAAGTGCCTCTCTTACCTTCACTTCATTTTGAAAAGAAATTTGTTGAGTGTTGTCGCTTTGAAAATAATTCATATTTGCACTTAGATTTCTTATCACCATTCATACATTAAGAACGCTGAAAACAAATACATGCATGTGCATTTGCATTTTGGTTGCTTAGTTTGATTTAGGACAGTGCATTTAGCGTGTTCTCTATGCTCTTTGCTGAAAGATTCTTAACTTTCTTTCCTTAGCAGCTAGGATTTTCATTGCCAAAAGAAGATTAAACGTTCGTTTATCATCTTAGACTGCATTTTAGGAATTGTATACACATCACGCGGTGAACCTGAAAGGTAAATTTTTAAGCAAGATCAACTTAAAATAAATTTAATGAATCTAACAATGCTTTGGAACCTAATGCGCAACATCTAGAGGTCTAGGCTAGAGACGTATTCCGGAATCGTAAAACCTGGTAACTGTTGTTTTCATTATTGGTTGGGTGATTCCTCCACTCTGAGACGGCAAGTGCCAGTACGGACTTGTGCTCCCACGTACCGTCGAGTATATTTTGGGAGACCACAATAGGC
>APFE030048685.1:0-13337 GCA_000404065.3 Pinus taeda
TATTGTCTACTTTTGACCTCATATTTTGTTATGATATTACCCTTTTTAGCCCATAAGTAGAAACCCTTGATATCATTTTGACCTCATCATTCCAAGGTATGAAGTAACTCTCCTCACTTGCTATATGTTTAATTATTCAACACATATTCATGTTATCTTTACAATTAATCTTTGGAAATTGGCTAAGTCGCTGAAAATTGATTGGAACTGTTCAAAGTCCACAGAATCGTAATTCACAGTTGCTACAACACCAGAAACAGCAACTGTGCAGTTGTTGCAACACTAGAAACAGCAACTGACTAAAGCAGGAAAAGTCTTAATTTGCAAAGGATGAAACAGTAACCGTCTGAAGCTGGAAGAGCTATACTTGGTCGATGTTGATATAGCACGATCAGCCAAACTTAGTCACAGATGCTAGAACACCAGGAACAGTTGAGATTTACCAAATCGACAACAACAGCGGAATAGCCAAAGATAGCACAAGGACCCCAAGGAGATAGACAAAGACTACCAGTTTTGCAACAGCAGAAGGATCCAATTAAACAAAGGACGGCAAAGATATACATTGTTGTAACAGTATGTTGTAACAGGAATTAATTTCCTATTTTTGCACAGAAGAATCAAACTGAATGAATAATGACAATCTATTGTAATAGATGTCTCCTCTATAAAGAGGAGACATCTACAGTTGAAAGCTAGCAAGTTATAATGGAAGTATTGTAGTGCAGAAAGTCTGAACTTCTATTGTAATTGAACTTTTTGGCAGAAGAATAAAGCACTGTTCTGAGCATTTTAACTTAGCATCTATGTTCAGGGGAATCTTGTGAGAGGGATAGGGCCCACCTTCTTCACAAGATTCACCCATTTCTTTCCTGTTAAGTGTGTGTGTGATTTCTGTACATTTTTAGCCTTGCTTCTGATATTTCCTTTTTGCTGATACGTTGTTCCCTTGATCGATTGGCGCTGTGAGAAGTGTGTCACCGGTGATTAGGATTTTTCAGTGTGTATTGGCGACTGGTCACAGAGGCAGGTGCTGAACATCCTTATTCTAAGGATAGGGTCCTAGTCCTCTGTTACAAACGGCCATCATTTCTCTCTGCAGATTTGTTATCATTAATCAATTTCATTTCATTTCTGCAATAGCTTATGACTGCTGTAACATGGAGTAAGAGTTTGATAGAAAGTAGATCTGTTTGTACTACAACCTTTAATGCTTTTAGAATTAAGTGCATATAGTACGAGGTCACCTTTGAAACAAAGGACTTTCCTGGGTTGACAATTTAATGTGGTACTCGACTGTTTAATCAATAAACAATTCGAGCAGCCAACACTTAGATCCCACGATCAATCATCCTCGGTCACTTGTTGGTAAGTTGATGATTTCAATCTCCCCTCCTTAATCTTAAGAATTTTCCATTTTCTCATCTTTATGCAACATGTGTCATCATTGGGCACAGGGGTTGTTGTTTGTCATACAAAGGGAATTTTGTTTTGCTTCAAGGGAATTGTGTGTGTATGAGTGGTTCTCATCACATAGAGATGTTTCACACTCACTTCACACACTCTTCTCATGAAAGTTTTTACATCTAGAAAAGTATGTCTTATGGATTCTAGATGGTCTATGTTGTGTCACTAAGTGTATGTGTGTGATCACAGTCAAGTCCTATCACTTTTTACATCTATGTCACTGATCTCACACTTAGCCATTTCCCAACAAACCTAGCCTCATTCATATTCCCAAAACTTTTCACTTTTCTTCTGCAATGGTTAAGCATCCTCCCTTTCCCCCCAAAACCTTGCAGCCTATAGAGACCCTAACCAACATTGCTCTCCAGAAATGCGCAGAGTAGTCAGGAAGCATGCCCTTCTCTCCAAAATTGCGCAAAGAAATCAGATTGCCTTGCATTTAGAAATTGCATAGAGGTGTACTCCTAGGGCCCCCATCCTGCAACAATGTCATGTGCCTCTTGCAGTAGTGTCCAAGTTGTGATGTCAATCTTGCATGCAGAAAATGTGTAAATGGACCTCTCATGCCCTCATCCCGAAAACAATCACTTCCTATTGAAACTGAGTTAATCCATTGCTTAATGACTATAGGAAAAGGTGACATGCTATGATCAACCCCAAGAATTTGAGGATAAGGACCAAGAGACTAAGTGATGGTAAATGTCAAGACCACATGCAATCTTCGCCAAATGCACAGTCCTCTTGAGGGTAAGTATGGTAAGTAAAGAAAACATTTCTAAGTACATCCTTTAGTTAAATTTGCAAGACTTCTTATAATTTCCATATCATCATGTCTTTAGTAGCACGCATGTGTGCAAACACCAAAAAATGTTTTCATTCATTTCCTCTACAAATCTTGCTTCCTTTTATCTTGTGTGACCAACTGTCGTCTTCAACATGTTGATTGTTATGTCATGTTTGTGACCTTGTTCTGGTGATGTTGAAGTTTATGTATGAGTTGTGTTCGCTATGAAAACATCTATCACACTCACACACACTATTGCAAGCACTGTCGTGCAAGTGTCGACATGGTCGTCCGAAGGTCTATTGGAAGTGTTGCACTTGTCGCATTCACCATTAGACAGTCTCATAGTCAGTCACACTGAGACATGTTGTCTTGTTGGTTCGAGATGTCTTATCCTCAAGTCATGTTTAGTGTGTGTTCATAAGGTCATGTATACATGAGTTCACTCACTCACACAATTAACCATTTTTCTAAATACCTATCGACCAAACCACCCTCCATCGTCTAGTCCTCCATTGAGTGGTACTGCATAGTCTCAGCCCTTAGTGATCATTTACTACTGCCTAGAATTTCACAAAGCTTGAGGCCGACTCTGAGGAAATTTCCACTGCACAATCCTAGAATCAACCTCACAGACTGTGACCCAGAATAGCACCCAAATTTCCCAAGAAGCATTCTCAATCTGCACTGCATGCAGGCCAATCTATCAAGCCTCTTGCTAGTCAACCGGGCAGTGACCCCCACCTTCACTCCTCCAAAAAATTGTGGATAAGTTGTCATCATTCCCACATCCACTAACTGAAGAAATTGCGTAGACATGAGGGACAGGCACCCAATGTCTATCACTTCACTATCTCTTAAAATTGAATTATTCTATCAGTCAGTCCCCTTCTCAACTAGCCTACTACTCCTCCTAAAAGCTGTGCAGTTTTCTTTGACTTTCCTCTAGCTGCATGACACACCGCTCAACCTGGAAATTGGATATACATGTCATGCATGCCTAGCTCCTAGTTTTGCATAGTTTTTGTGAGCAAGATCTTATAGTCCGCTCCCAGCCTCCCCTGAGAATCTTCGTAGTTTTCATTGCCAGTGTCCTCCCTGCAGCTTGTACTACTTCCCTAAAACAATTGTGCAGTTCTACCTCGCATTTGAGCGATATCCTATAGAATGCCACTGTTTTTCCGAACTACTCATCTCAGCCTCCCAATGATCTATGTCCAATTTTCCTTGATAGTGCCCCAAAGTCCACATCGTGACTTGAAATGTACTCTACATAGTTTCAGAGCCTTCTCCTCTCTCCCGATCACCTGCACCCTAAAACAAAAGATGACGCATCGTCGTAGACTAGGATATTTCTATATTTGATGTCGTATTTTCATGAGTGATTGCAAATACAAGTACATGGATGAGACATGGCACAATGATGGACAATATTAATAAGGAGCCCATGCTAGGAGACTTGTTCATGAACAGATGAACATATGAAGCATGCCAACTACCAGTGAATAGGACACATGTGCACATGCAACATCAAGTAAACACCAAGACCATCAAATAATCTAAACAGTCTGCCATATAGAGGTGAAGATATGGTACACCATGGGCACACTCATCACTTAGCAACACAACAACGTGACATAAACAACACAACCAACATGTGCATACTAGCAGTGTCATGTTGAGTTGTGTCATCAGTCACCTCGTCCACATCACTTCTTTGGGTCATAATTATGTAATCAATGTAATATAACATGGAAGTCCAAGATCCCGATGAATGAAGTCAAAAAGTCATGTAAGTTGAACAATCATGAGGGAAGTCAAACAATCATAAGGCTTAGTTTCACCCTTGGCTATATATGCCCCTCATTTGTACATGAAAGAGCCTTTTCACCTTGGCTCCTCCCATATAGCCTTGATAGTCTGTAATATTTCCTTTGAAGAGAAAGTAGAGCCTCCAACTCCTTTCTATCGGGGTTAGTGATGTAATGGTGTGTGGATGTGTCTTGGAACTTTCGCTTAATTTAGAAGGCTGTTAACAAACCAATATGTTTTCACATATGTATTGTATTTATTTTGAGACTATTCTTTGGACGCTTGTAATGCGTGTTTCTTTAACATGTATTAAGACAGATGAACTATTTCAGTTGTTTTAGTACATATGTTGTTGGAAATGTGTTGTATTCATTGTTAACGTTGTCTCACCCGTGCGGACTATTCCACTAGAAACTCGACATATTCATTCTCATAAACCTACTATAATGACCATCACACTCATGTGGATTATTCTATTAGGTGTTGTATGTGCTATCTATTCACCTTATGCTTGTGGTTTCCACATCTGTGTGGACTACTCTGTCGGAAGGGTTTCCACAACTATGTGGGCTACTCCACTGAAAGCTGTGCATGTCCTGTTGTGTTGTGTATCTCTAACATAGTTGGGGCTATTCCCTTTCAACTTGAGACCCACTCTCATCCTCTCCATCTACAGTGAAAGAACCTTAACACAAGTGACACTAAGCACTCTGTAGGCACGTGAACCTCATTGTTCGAAGGCTAAGTAAACCACTTTCATGTGTTGACATGCAAGAGCGAAGGCATATCTTTAAGATAACAGCAACCCGACCATCATACTGAATGGAATTGCTACACCAAACCATGTGAGGTGTAGCTGGGACTTCATATCAGGGAGATCCCCTAAATGTTGGTGGGTCCAGCACTTTCCACATTTCTGCTGCTAGAAGGAGGGTCAAATGACAAGTTGATTCCTCACAATCTATTTTGAATATTCACATACTTTTCATGACTAAACGAAGAATTTCTCTTCTGGAGTGTATGTCTTATGGAAATGACTTCGAAATCTCGGAAGAGCCGTAGAATAACTCGTCACGTAAAACATGCGATAGTGGAGGCCAAGTAGCCTCGTTTAGACACGTAGTTGGCATTGTAGGCTACTTTGAAAGGCAACAAATATTTGAAGATTACATGGCTTCCACGTTGTTGTCATACACGCTTCGAGGGAACCCACTGAATTGGTGTGCCTCGCTGCCTGGAAAATGTCTTCACTCTCTCCATCATCTAGTTGTAGAGATAGAACGTGCTTTCAATCATTTTGGATGTCAAGAACTCAATAAATAAATTCGGAAATTGTGGAAATAATGTTATGAATCCATTGAGAATTTCACACACTTTTTTGTAATCTTGCATACCAATTTCCTAAATATTCGATTGACTAGGAATTTATCAATGGAAGAGTTGAGTATCTTCTTTACATATCCCAAAATACAGAATTCTTAGAATCATTCAAACCCCTCCCAGCATATCTCGGCATTACAACTTCCAAATCTAAGACGGATGAGGTCACTGTCACACGTGACTTTCCATCCTCTTCTCATAAAACATCTCTAGCTCTACAGTGCAAGGTGGGAGAAGGTGCACGCACATCTATTTAACTGTCACATCCTCCTACACCACCTTCTCTTGAAATTTTCACAAATTTGGCTTGCACGCCCGTTGGTTGTCACGTGGATTTGTTCCCTCAACCTCCCAACCCACGTTCCATTGATCCACTGGATTGCACTCTCTTATGTTCATTCATTCCGAACTCCACACTTGTTGTGAATGAGGATTAAGTTGTCGATGGAGTTGGTGTTGTGCAACCAACCTATGCTATCATTCATGATGAGTGTGTGTGGGAATCTAAAGAAGAACCTATGATTAAGGATGAATCCCTTCCATCTATGCCTCATCCACTCTATCCTAACATCCCTTATGATTCTACTACTTTTGATTCTCCCTCTGAAATCTCATTTCCAGATGTTTCTACTTCCAATCATTCACAAGATAGACCAGATGTCACCCTGTGATTACATTGTAGAGAGGACACATATTCCTCTGAAAATACATCCCATTTGTCATCTGTCATTTTTGAAAAAACAAAGGGTGAACATCCTTGTTTCTCATCCACCCCTCTACATTATTCATCAAATCATGAGCATGTCGATGAACATCCCAAATTTTTTGATCATGCTTGTCATGATCTCTGTACTTATTCATTTGATCACGATGTTGATTCAGTCACTGTTAATATTTATAATCCACTGGTCTTCGATGATATATCTATTGACTAAGCGGAAACCGCCTAGGCTATCAAGGCACTTTAGCCTGGGCTAATGGTTATGTCAGGCCCTCCTTTTCATCAGATTAGTTCCACTTCCGATCAGAAATTTTTCAAAAAACCTAAGACTCCTCATCACCCTCTACTTCACATTGAAGATCAACCCAACATAGATTTCATTTCCTTTACTCAAACCACATTATCCCATCGCTCATGCATTGGAGGAATCATACACAACAAGCACACTTGCAAGGCATAAGTTGTCTCTCTTTATCATGTTTTCTTGTGTGTCATAGTCAATAGAGTGTGCATGCTTATCACCAACATGCAGTGTGTCACAATTCCATGTTAACTCCATAGAATGTATGTCTTGTGCATTCACTCTTTTCTTTTTCTTGGATGTCTTAGAACTCATAGCATGTTGGTATTCATTGTTAAATATTTCTTGTTCATTGGTTTACATGCATATTTTTCATATGTTCGCCAACATGGGCCAGCCAATGTGCCAATGGCTACATTGGAAATACCACTTCACGTGAGTAGGCCCATACACTCTTTAGCATGGGAGTAGGATTAATCTTTGCTCCTTGCTTGGCTTTGCTTTTTGGTTTGCATGTCTATTTGATTGCTTAGTTGGTTTGGTTTACTTGCTTTCTTGCTTTTCTTAATTTTTTCTCTTTCACTTTACTTATACTTTTTCTTTTTTCTTTCTTGCACTCGTAGGTTGGCCTCTCATGAAACTGTGTTTGGCTCTTGAGACAAGCTGGGAAAATCTAGAACTTGTACAACTATCACCATATGGTTATTTTTTGTCTTCTCTATTTATGAAGAACTTTTATCTTCAGTCAATGATTACTTGATGGAAAATGTGTTTTGTTTAGATTGAGTCTTTGTGAAAACACAATGATTGCACTGTTAACTAGTACCACCTACTCTAATTAGTTCTTTTGGGTTAACCCTTTTTAGGTCGGTCAAATAGAGTAAGGGGAGGGGGAAAACCTTAACAAGGATGTCATAGGTATACATAACATAATTCTCTAAAGGAACAACCTCTTCTACTCTCAATAAGTTGGGATCCCTCTTCCCCTTTGAAATAAATAAGTTGTTATGCACAAGTATTTGAAAAAATGAAAAAATGAAAAATGAAAAATGAATAAGGAAAAATAAGAGAAAGGCTTCTTGCACAGAGAGGTGATACAATTAACTCTGCCAGGGTATTAATCAGGCTCACTGGTAGTATCGTAATTCTTGTGTTCCTATGTGACTACATCGGGGTACTATTCAAGCCTACTGGTAGAAGAGAAACACTAGAGATGAAACTTAAACTCTGACAGTTAGATTACTTGTGCATCAATATACCCCTCATCCCCAATGGAAACAATTAGGTCGACTTGGCTTGTAATGTGTGTTGACCGATGAAGAGAATGGTAGGGACTACATCTTTTGCACAAGCTAGTGTGGAAGGCATCACAATCAAGGACTCGAACAATACTTCTGAAAGGGTTAGACTCACTTTCAACGAAACAAGGTCCATATAGAGAGCTGGAGTTCTACCAGTGTGTCACGAATGTTGTAGCGGATACAAACACCCTCCAAATTTTGGCTCGCATGCAAATTCTAGAGCCTACCTTGGATCCTGCAATTGATCATCCTTGATCACTTATTGTAAGTAGATGATTTCAATCTCCCCTCCTTGGTCTTAAGAATTGTCCATGTTGTCATATTATGTAGCATGTGCCATCATTAGGAATAGGGGTTGTTGTTTCTCATGCAAAGGGAATGTTGTTTTTCTTCAAGGGAATTGCGGTCGTATGAGTGGTTGTCTTCACATAGACATGTTTCACACTCACTTCACGTACACTTCTCACAAAGGTTGTTGCATCAAGGAAAGTATGTCTTATGCATTCTGAATGGTCTACGTTGTTTCACTAAGTGTTTGTGCATCATCACAATCGAGTCCTATCATTGTTTACATCTATGTCACTGATCTCACACTTAGCTATTTCCCAAGAAACCTAACCTCATTCAGCTTCCCAAAACCTTTCAATTTTCTTCTATAACCACCAAGCTTCCTCCCTTGTTTGCTAAAACCCCATGGCCCACAGAGACCCCATCTATCACTGCTCTCCAGAAATGAGAAGAGAACTCAAGTAGAAAACACTTCTCTTTAGAAATGTGTAGAGAAATCAGGATGCCCTACATTTAGAAATTGTGCAAAGGTGTCCTCCCAGGGTCCCCATCCCACAACATTGTCCTATTCCTCAAAACTGTGCAATTTTTTCCAAGTTGTCATGTTGGTCTTGCATATCGAAACTGCAGAGATGGGTCTCCCATGGCCTCATCCTGGAAGTAATCAATTCCCACTAAAACCACGCCGATCCACAACCCAATGACTACAGGAAAAGATGACATGCTAAGATCAACCGAAAGTAGTCGAGGAGAAGGACTAAGCAACTAAGTGATGGTAAAGGTCAGGACTGCATGCAAACTCCATTGTATGCATGATCATCTTGACAGTAAGCATGGTAAGTAAAGAAAACATTTCTAAGTACATCTCTTAGATGAATTCGAAAGATTGATGGTCATTGTCATATCATCATGTCTTTAGTAGCATGCTTGTGTGCAAACACAAAAAAATCATTTCATGTGTTTCCTATACGTGTCTTGCCTCCTTTTCACTTAATTGACCAACAATCACCTTTAGTATGTTGATTGTTGTGTCATGCTTGTAACTTCATTCTAGTGACATTGAAGTTTGTGTATGAGTTGTGTTCATTATGTAAAAATCTATTGCACTCACACATAATGTTGCAAGCACTATCGCACAAGTTTCAACACGGTTATTCGAACGTCTATCCAAAGTGTCACACTTGTCGCTTTCACCATTAGATAGTCCCATAATCAATCACACTGAGACATGTTGTCTTATTGGCTCAAGATGTCTTGTCGTCAAGTCATGCTCAGTGTGTTTTCACAAGGTCATGTATACATAAGTTCACTCACTCACACGCCTAACCATTTTTCCAAAGACTTGTCGACTGGGCCACCCTCCATCAGCTGGACCTATGATGAGCTACACTGTGTAGTCTCAACCCTCAATGATCATGTATTGTTGTCGAGAATTGTGTAGATCTTGAGGCTGCCTCCTAGGTAGTATGCACTGTGCAATCCTGTAATCGACCTGGCCGAGTGTCACCCAGAATAGCATAGATGTTTCCCAAGAATCCATCTCAATCTACATTACCCACAAGCCAATCTATTAAGCCTCTTACTAGTCAACCAGAGCGTTTGACCAGGTAGTGGCCCTGACCTTCTCTCCTCCAAAAAATTACGTAGACGCTATCATCATGCCTGCCTCCACTGACTGAAGAAATTGCGCAGACATGAGGGACAACAACCCGTTGCGTATCATTACACTGTCTCTGAAAATTGCACAATTTTGTCAATCAGTGACCCTATCAACCGACCTACTAATCTTCTTGAAATTTTTGCAGTTTTCTTGGACTATCCTCCAACTGCCCAACACCCCACTCAGCTTGGAAACTATGTAGACATGTTTTACATGCCTACCTCCTAGTTCTTCGTAGTTTTTTCCATCAAGCTTCCGCAACTTTCTCCCAACCTCCCCTATGAATCTGTACACTTTTCACTACTAGTGTCCTCCCTACTTCCCGAAATGCATCCCTGAAAAAAAATTGTGCAGTTCTTCCTCCAAGCTAAGCAAGATCCTACAAAATATCACTGTTGTTCATGAATGCATGAGCATATGAAGCATGCCATATACCAACAGAGGGGACACATGGGCACATGCAACATCAAGAAAACACTAAGGCCATTGAAGACCCTGCACACTCTCCATACGAAAACGAAGCTATCGTACACCATGGGCACGCTCATCACTCAGCAGTACAACCACTCGACATGAACAACATAACCAGTATGTGCATACTAGCAGTGTCATGTTGAGTTGTGTCATGAGTCACCTTGCCCACATCACTACATTGGGCCATAACTGTGTAATAAATGTAATGTAATGTGGAAGTCAAAGAGACCCATGGATGGAGTTAAAGAGACATCTAAGTCAAATAGTCGTGTAAGTCGAATAGTCATGAGGGAAGTCGAACAGTTAGAAGGTTCAGTTTCACCCTTGGCTATATATACCCCTCATCTGTACATGCAAAAGGATTTTCACCTTTGCTCTTCCAACATATCCTTGAGAGCCTGCAATATTTCCTTTGAGGAGCGAGCAGTGGCTCCAACACCCCACTATTGGGGTTAGTGATGTAATGGTGTACATATGTGTCTAGGAAACTTCGCTTAATTTAGAAGCTTGTTAACATGCCATCACATTTTCCCTTATGTATTGTATTCATTTGTAAGACTATTCTTTGGATGCTTGTAATGCATGTTGTTTTAACTTGTATTAAGATAGTTGAACTATTTCAGTTGGTTTAGTACATATGCTATTTGAAATGTGTTGTATCATTTGTTAACATTGTCCTGCCCATGTGGACTATTCTGCCAAACATTCAACATATTCATTCTTGTAAACCTGTTATAATGACCATTGCAATCATGTGGAATATTTCGTTGGGTGTTGCATATGTTAACTATTCACCTTATGTTTGTGACTATCGCATCCATGTGGACTACTTTGCTGGAAGCTACGCATGTCCTACTATGTTGTGTGTCTCTAATAGAGTTGGGACTATACCATTTTAACTTGAGACTCACTCTCACCCTATCCCTCTGTAGTGAAAGAACCTGGACACAAACGACACTAAGCACTCACCTGGCATGTGAACCTCATTGTTCAAAGTCTAATTAAACCAATCTCATGTGCTGACAAGAAAGAGCTAAGGCATATCTTTAAGATAATGGAAACTGAGCCATCGTACTAGATAGGACTCCTACACCAAACAGTGTGAGGCTAGTTAGGACTTCATATCGGCGAGATCCCCTTAATGTTGGTAGGTCCAGCACCATCAACACATTCAATATTTTTGATAAAGGGTAGATGAAATTTAATAATTAAATCATTAACTTAAATCTCAATGGGTCCACATATCATAGGTTGAAGATCAGAGGTCCATATCCCATATCGGATATTGGATCTTCATATCACACATCGGATATTGGAGGTCCACATCACATCGAAGGTCCATATTGCACATCAGAGATGAGAGTCAGAGATTAGACATCGGAGTCGAAGATCGGAGATCAGCATCAGAGATCAGAGATCAAAGTTGGAGATTCAAGATCAGAGCGTAGGTCTTATCTGGGATCGACGATCAAAGTTTTGAGTGGTAAGCTTTCCTTTGGTTCTTGATGTCTTCTCTTTGAATTGCTTCTTTCTCTTCTCTTTGGTGCTGCTCCTCTTGCTCCTTGGGTCTAAAAATTCTTGGGATTCTATCTGTATATTATATATATTCAATTCATATTTCCATCAATGGAAATATTGACATCTCAATAGATAGATTATCTTCAATGTTATGTCATATAGTTTCCTTGAAATCTCCATTACGAAGTGTGCACCTAAAACCACAAATAACATTCTAAAATATTTTTATTTTTTTTTCCTCTCATCCTTGGGTCGTATAGTGGCTATCTCTGTACAACTTCAACATACTCCCATTTATGATTTCATCAAGGGGATTGCTATTTAATTTTTTTAACTAAAATTCCCCTACCTCTTTGACACATGGAATAACATAAGGTCCAAACTAGTGCATTTGGAATTTCCCAATGTATTTCACAAACTTGTTGTCATACATTAGCACCAGGTCACCCACTTGGAATTGATTTTATTTGATGTGGTAATCAGTCCATTCCTTATATCTGATATTTTGTATATCTTTCTAAAATCCCACTATAAATCTATCCTTCTCTAGCTTTAGTTGCTCCACTAGCCTTTTCTTGACTGCGCCATAAATTTCTATCCCTACAGTGGAAACAATACAAAAACATGTAACTATAAATTCCATCAACATAGCTACTTCTTACCAACAGACCTATTGGAAAGGTGTCTTCCCAGTTAGTTTCTTTGACATGGTCTAGTATACCCACAAAACAGTAGAAATTTTCAAGTCCCAATCATCTCTATCTACATTGTAAACTTTTGTCAGCATGGTCTCCAATATTTTGTTAAAGACCTCCATAGTGCCATTCACTTGTAGAAGATACAAAATACCCTTCTAATGATAGATCTGAAAATATTTTGTAAGAGCCTTAGTTTTATTTTTTATAAAATGGGTTCGTTGATCACTCATCAATATATTCAAGAATCCAAAGTGTGTAAAGATATTCTGAAACAAAAACCTGGAAGCAGTCTTTGCACTATAATATTTTACCATTGCTACTTTAGCCAACCTAGTTAAGTAATTTGTTGTGGTAGTTATATATTGTGTTTGAATCCTTCTTGATAGGAAATTAATTAGCCCTATCAAAGCAATGGCTCACTTTTATAAAAATTAAAGGTTAGTTAGGGGTTAAGTGGTATCTCATTTCGTCATGAGGGCCTACCTACCATTTGACTTATGTCACAACTATGATAGAATTCCTTTGCATGCTTGTGAACTATTGATAATCTCATGGACAATGGAGTTGTATAACCTATAGAAAAATAACATCACACACACACACATATATATATATATCCATGTGTGTGTGTGTGAAAAATTGATGTTTTCATTTCTTTATAACGCAAACTACTATGTTTGTGATCTAGAACATATATGAAAAGAAACCAACTCATTGTGCATGTACATTCCTAGAACTAGAATCGTGAACACATATATAGTCATAAGAACATGTGGACGTTCTTATCACTAGGAAAACACATGCACTCCTTCCACTAGGAACATGCAAGTATTCCTAAAACTACGAGGGATGGTTAAGGTGGGCTTAGGTACATGGTAGGCAGAGAAAGGTATGGATATAGGGTCCAGGGGAGAGAAAGAGAGAGAGGGACTT
>APFE030048685.1:25642-74795 GCA_000404065.3 Pinus taeda
AACTCACTCTATAAGCATAAATATAATCAGAAAATCATACAATAAGCTAAGAGAATGGTTGATTTGACTAGGTTAGGAGGTAAAATGAGCCCATATAATAACCCATTTATGAGGCTCATCGTCACCCCCCTACGGAAGGTGTTTCTCATCCTCTGAACAAGTTAGTCAATCTCCTCATCTTTTATGCCCCTGGTGGCCTCCCTAGCATCCGAGGCTTCTGATGTGTTCTACTCATGTTGGTCATAAAACCTTGCCTTTCTGTCAATGTCCTTCCACTACTCCTCTTCTTCTTCTTCTTCTCTTTTTCCTTCCAGCATGCCAAATAGAAGTGGAGGACTCAGTTTGAGGCCAATCTAGTTGAACTTCAGCATTTGCATGGAGCACTTGTACATTGGCACTCTTTTCAATGCCTCCCTCAGCCTCATGGGAGAATGGTATTCTCTAATCTGCAAGCTATGGGGTAGGGTACTCCATCTTCTCATGCATGCATGCACACAGTCATCCCCAAGTAGCCTAAGCATATCTTCAAAGTGTGCAATTGCTTGTGCCTAATTGGCTAGACATCTAAGGGAAATCTAAGGGTCATTGGTAAGCAGGTTGTGTGTGCTAATGAGTTCCATAGGATCTGATGGCTCAACTCTTATCATTAATGGCTCATTTTTCTCTTTTATCATCAATATTTTCATTTCCGCTGCCCTCAATTCTTCATGTTTCATCCACGAGGCCATGGTCACTAATTGTAGGTCCCCTAGCTTGGCATTGGGGTCCCACACATTCGTGTCTGTGAGGGTCATGTTGTGTAGGTAGAACTTTGTCATCTTCACCTTATCCTCTGAGGTGCTTTGGTCACACAAATCAATGAATTGCTTGTAGTCTTGGAAAGGCATTGTGCCTCTTTGCACCAAAGTCTTTATTTGGAATTGAATTCATTAATCCTTTATATAGAGGCCATAAAGTTTGGCTAGTGTTCTGCATTGTAATGCTTCCATGGATAAGCTGGCCATGTATGCCAACTGAGTCTCTTTCTCTTGCAGGTGCCTCCTTAGTAGTTCATTCTTTTTTTCAAGGTGGCTTCTTGTAATGGCCTCTCTATCTCTGAGAGCACTCAATTCTCTACCCATTTCCCTGAGTTTTTTTTCCATATGGCCAACATCGTCAACTCCTTTGGATTTGGCTATCTGCATCCACCTATGTGTTCTCACTCTTTCTTTCTCCAATTCGAAAAATAGTGGAATTGCAAACTTCTATGGATTATCTTACCTCCTTCAAGTATATTGTAATAGGAGGCAAGACTAGATTGGGGGTCAGGTTCTTGTAGCTCTTATGCTTCTCCCCTCACCTCTGGCTGTTCTCCTATCTTGTTCTCAAGCTTTTGGGTCTCTTGTAGTTTGGAATATGTCTCCTGTAGGACTATCTAAGCCTCCTATAGGTCTGGTTTTGGGTCCTGTAGCACTGTCATTCCCTTACATGTAGAACATCTTAGAGTCCCCATTTCATAGGTTATGGGTGTCTTGGAAGGAGATTCTTTTACCTTAGCAGATGGTGAATCTTCAATGGTAATGGGAACGTTTGAAGGGCTGAGGTTTTCTTGTTTTAATTCTTGTGCTTTTCCTTGCCCTGAAATACATGGAGGTCTTTTTTTTCCTCTTCTACTTTGGCTTCACTGGTGTACTGAGGGCAGTGAGGGTAGCTACTGCTTCTATTTCCAAAGTCTCAAGGGACTCTTCTCCTTGCTCTGCCTTCTTTGCCTCCTTTTCTCCCTCTTCTATCTCTTTTTTTGTTTCTTAAACTTTTCCCTACTCTATTTCTTCTCCTTCATCCTTCCTTTCTTGCTCTGCTTGTCACCATTGGCTTCATCTTCTCCTCCTTGTTGTTCTTCCTCCTCACTGCCAATAGGACTAACATCATAGGTTAATGCCTTCATTTCATCCTTAGCTGTCATATTTCAGAAAACTTCCCACGCTATAGGGAATGTAAAGGTATGGAGGGATTCCTCTACTAGGATTTTGATTAAGCCATGGTGAGCTAATTACCCTGAATTTCTTGCTTGTACCTTGGTGCTGGAGTCAATGAGGGACTAAAGGAGAAAGTAAGGGCTACTGAGCTTTTGAGGTGCTGGGGTATCCATGCCATATCTCAAGTCATGGAGTATTCTGAAATGATATCCATAGACAATGTTGTGCCTCCCTTCACAGGAAATGTATTTGATGATTTGGTAGCTAACCTCATCCCAGGGGTTTGGTATACTAGCCCTTCTAATTCCATTTTCATTTCGACAAGGGTTTCATTATTTTGGAAAAATTTCTTCTTGGTAGCCTGGCCAATTGGTTTCTCAGCTATACTCCAAGGTAGCCCAAGAGGAAGGGTAGTGACCCTACTGATGAATTCAAGAGTTATTTCAATGGAGAGGCCTCTAATGGTTACAATGGCATGTGTTCTTATGTGAGGGACCAGAGAGAGAGACAATTCTTGGGCAATTTCATCATCAAACCTTCTAAATTTCTCAAAGAAATTCATCTAGTTTTCCCTTGTGAATATGTCCACCACTTGAGGATGTGCATGGAGCCTAATGGAGTTAGTGGGCTTCTTTCTCATAAACCCTCCTGTCATTCTGTCTGTACTCTTTTGGAAAACAAAATATGGAGGTGGAGACAAAGAATTTTGAAAAAAATAGAGAAATAGAGGAGACTATGTTTTTTTTTTTTTTTTAAATAAACATATATTTTTTTTATGTATTTTCTGCCATCCTATAGACTTATTTCATCCTTAAATTGAGATCACTTCTTTCATGTATTGATATTCAATAGGGGGCATGCATGAACCCTACCTGTCCAGACTAAAATTTGTGCCAAAAATCATGGTTTCTCTCTTCAAAATGATTCACTGCCTCTCATGTAGAAGCCTGCTATCCCTCCTGTAGATTTCCTTATGGTGCTCCTGTAGATTTCCTGTAGAAAACGTCAAGAGAAAAGATAGGGAGGAAATCAATGGAGAATGGTGGTTACAAGGCCGTGGGGGCACACGAATATTGTTGTGGCTGTGTTACAAGGAGAAAATGAAGAAAAGGTGGTGAGAATGCGCAGGGAGGAGTGCTCATTGTTTTTTAGGGCTATTTTCGGTTATGAGTGCTGAGCTAGCAAGGTGCACATTGGCCATATTCAAGTCATTGGTTCCCTCCTGCTTGGTCATCATGGACCCTCCTCGTAATCATCCCTAATTATTGCATCAGAGTTCACACTTCCTCCCACTACCTATCCTTGTCATCTTGTGCTTGAGTTGACTGTGCGCAAGTGTGGGTGACATCTTTGATAAGTGGAGTCAACTAAATAAACATGGCCAAGTTAACTGGGAAAATTTCCCTCATTCAATCTCAAACATCTTGTTTCCTTTTGTATGACTCCTAATTACACAAATGAAAATAGAGGAGTGATTTAGTTACTTACTTGTGATCCGAGTGTATTTGATGTGAGGTGTTGTGGCTTTCTCTATTGCATGCATACACTTTCCTTCATGCACGTTGTCTCTGCTAGATAATGTGTGGTTGTCCACTTTTGTTGGTTCTTTTTTTGTTGGAGCTAAGCTACATGTGCCTTTTGAACCTGCAGATGTGCACTCTTTTGCTTTTGGTGCTGGACTTCTATGGGATCAGCTGCTATAGGAATTCCTATAGGAGCTCCTGTAGCTGCTTCTCCCCTAGAAAATTCAACTTTTCCTTATTCTTGGAGCTCGAGAATAATTCCAAAGGTGTCATGAATGATGGAGGGATGGTAGATAAGCTTTAGGTAAGGCTATTGGTGCCTTTTCCTATTTATATTTTTGTTTCTTTTTTGAAAACCTAAACTATTTTTCTGTGTTTTTTCTTGGACGGGAAGAAAAAAATAATGATGCTTGGGGTGTGATGTAGGCTTGGAAATGATGGAAAGGAGGTTTGAAGATGGTAGGATGGATTATAAGTTCCTCATGAAGCAGTTTTTGTCCCTCAAACTGCCTTCTGTCGACACTTTTGGCTCTCTGTAACTCCAATAGGAGCCTCCTGTAGAAAACATAGAGCCTCCTATAGAAAACATAGTTTTGGAAGAAAAAGGTACAGTGGGGTGAAAGAGATGCCAAAAATGATAGAGGAAGGTGTGGAGAAGATGATATGGATGCTTGTGTGAATGTCAGGGTCCCCTTGGCACCTTCTTCTGCTCCCTATAGTCCTCCTACAAACCTGCAATGCAATAAAAATTCATTTTTTTTTTTGAAAACAACTAGGGCACCTTAGAGAGGTTTTCACCTTAATTGCCTACCATGGGTGCCTCTACGGGAGGTTTTCACCCAGGGATCTTATTCTTTTTCCCCTTTTTTTTGACATCACTGGGCTGCCTCAGAAGAATTTTTCAACCCAATGATGGGACTCAAGCACCTCATGGAGGTTTTCACTTCAGTCCTTATTTTTTATTTTAATTTTCTTTAGTGAGTGGGTGAAGTGAAAGCTAAGACATGCTCCACTACCATCACTTTTTTATTCAAATATTCAATAAACTCTTGCTTGAAGAGGGGTTTCTTTTAAACTTCCAACTGATGTCCATTGCCAAGCATGGGAATGGCTTCATCATCAATGGTTCTAATCAGATCTAAACCATTGTCATTGCATTTCTCCACAGTGTAGGGTCCCAACAGTCTTGTCCTTAGCTTGCCTTTGAAATCTTTGTATCTTGAATCATAGAGTACTCCCCAATCTCCCTCTTGGAATTGCTTCTCCTTGATATTTTTGTCATGCCATATCTTTCTTTGAAGCTGAACTACCTCTGTATGGAGAAGGGCTTGCAATCTGTATTCATCTAATCCATTGAGCTGAAGTAATCTCTCCTTCTATGCATGGCCGAGGTCTAGGTCTATGTTAGCTGCCATCCTTAAGGTATTGAATTCAAACTCTAGTAACAATAAATCCTTCTTCCCATAGACCAGTTCATAGGGTGTGAACCCGGTGGTGGTCTTCCATGTTGTGTTGTAGGCCCAAGTGGCCTCAACTAATCTATCTGCCCAGTCTTTTTTGTTGTTGCTCACTACCTTGGTTAGGATCCTTTCCAATGCTCTGTTAGTGACCTCCACTTTCCCATTGGCTTATGGATGGTAAGGGGTCGTAGTCCTATGCTTGATCGTATGATGTGTGAGAAGGTCTTCAATCAGGCTGGAAGTGAACTGACTGCCTTGGTCTATGACCAACTCTCTCGGAAACCCGAACTTGTAGAATATATTTTCTCTCAAAAACTCAGCTACTTTTTCCTCTATCACTGCTTTGATTACTTTTGTCTCTGCCCACTTTGTTAGGTAGTCGGTGCACACAATGATGTACTACTTCTGCTTTGAAGGGGGATTGATAGGCCCCACAATGTCCATGCCCCACTTATCAAATGGCTCAAAGGTCACTTGAGGTTGCATGGGAATATCATCCTTTGGAGTGGTTTTCCCCATCCTCTAGATACTGATCACACTAGCTCATGTATCTCCTCACATCCTGATGAAGAGTGGGCCAGTAGTAGCCTGCTTGCAATATCTTGAAGGCAGTTCTTTTTGCTGCAAAATGACCTCCACAAGGCCCGTCATGATAGGTTAGGAGGATGTCAAATACTTCCTCCTCCCTAACAAATCTTCTCAAGACCTGATCTGGGCCTAGTTTGAAGATATTGCCTCCAATCCAGTGAAAGGGGTGCTTTTCCTTACTATCCTACTCTTCTCTTTTGAAGATAGGTGTGGTGGGAACTGTGCTGAAACCAAGTAGCTTGCTATATCAACAAACCATGGAGAGAGTAATGATATAGAAAATAGGTGTTCATCTTGCATTTGGTCATCCACCATTCCTTCTTCACCTACAGGCAAATTTACTCTAGACAAAAAGTCAGCAACAATATTCTCTTTAGCAGGCTTATCAATAATGGTCAAATCAAACTGTTGTAGTAAAAGCAACCATCTAATAATGTGAACATTTAAATCTGGTTTGTTGATTAAATATCTAATTGCAGCATGATCAGTGTGCACGGAGGTTTGATAGCCTGTGATATAATGTCTTAATTTTTTTAAGGAATGCACGACAGCTAGGAGTTCCTTCTCGGTCACTGTGTAGTTTAACTCTACCTTTGACAAGTTTTTGCTTATAAAGTATATGGCGTAAGGTAACGTTTCATCAATTTGTGCTAAGACTAATCCTCTTGCTTTGCTTGAGATATCTGTGTGAATGTGAAAAGGTAGGGCCTAGTTCGGGCCTCTGAGAATTGGGGCAGTCACTAGCTTGCCCTTCAAGGTGTCTAGGGCTTCTTGACAGTTTTCCAACCATATGAACTCAACATCTTTTCCTAGGAGGAAAAACAAAGGAGAGGCTATCTTGTTGAAGTCTTTAATGAATCTCCTATAATATCTGGCTAAGTCTAGGAAACCTCTGACATCTCTCACCTTTTGAGGAGGCGGGACCCTTTGAATGATGGGAGTTTTGTTGGGGTCCACCTGTAGTCCTTGTTGAGATATTGCATGACCTATCACGGTCCCTTCAGTCATCAAGAATTCACATTTTTCTGGACTAAGGGACAGGTTCATCTCAATACGCTTATCTAGAACTTTTCCTAGGTTAGAAAAAGCTTCCTGAAAGTAAGAGCCATAAGGAGTAAAATCATCCATGTATATTTCTACTGCATCATGAACCAGTTTAGAAAATATACTCGATACCGCTCTTTGGAAAGTGGTTGGAGCATTGCACGAACTAAAAGGAAGGACTTGATATGCAAAGGTACCCCAAGGACAAGTGAAAGTGGTCTTATCATGGTCTCCTGGGCTGATTTGAATCTGATTGTACCCACTAAACCCATCTAGGAAGGAGAAAATTATTTTCCCTGCCAGACCATCTAACACTTAATTTATGAAAGGTAAAGGAAATTGTTCCTTTTTAGTGGCTTTGTTCAATTCCTAATATTTGACATAGATTCTCCACTTACCATTTTTATTTGGCACTAGCACTAAAGGAGAGACCCATTCACTGTTAGAAAGGGGATAGATGAATTTTGCATCCAACAATTTTTGCAGTTCTTCCTTAACAACATATTTAAGTGCTGGGTTCATCCTCTTTTGAGGCTACCTGACTGGCTTGCAATCTTCCTTGATGCATATATGATGAGTACATACTGAAGGGTGCACTCCCTTCATCTCCTTATAACTCCAGGCGAAGGCATCTAGATGTTTTCTCAGTAGGCTGCATAGTTCCTTCTCCTGGGAAGTAGATAGGGATGGATTGATTTTCAATGTTCTTTTTGGGCCGAACTCTATATTTTTGACACAGGGAGAAGTAGGGTTGGCCACACAAAGATTAATAAAGGGGTTGTTTTTGGTTTCTCTTACTATGTCTTCTAATGGTGACACACTGGGAGATGTATTCTAAATCAAATTTTAAATCATATCATTCTCATCTTGTGGTTTCCCCCATCGCAATTTCTAATCCACAAAGCGGTGCAAAATAAACTTCATCGTCATCCTCCTCGTCCAACCAGAGAGGTAGAACATGTTCTACCAGGGGTTGGGCAGGAGGATATAGGGTTAACTACTTAGACATGTGCCCATTCTTTATGGTCATGTTCCCAGCTCGACAACTAATGTAGGCATCAGTTGTAGCCAACCAAGGTCTTCCCAGAATGAGAGGATACTGAGTGAGCTTTGCCTTTGGTTGGAGAACTAAGAAATCCATAGGGTACTCCCAAGAATAAATGGAGACCATCACATCTTCCACAATCCCCTCAGGGGTCACGGTGGAGTGGTGTACTAACTGCAGCACTGTCATGGTCTTCCTCAAGGAACCTAGGATGTTAAGTTTGAGCATTGTGTCCTTTGTCATCACATTAATGGCATCTCCTAGATCAATCAAGGTATGTGGGACCATTGTGCCATTGATGTAGACATCAACTACTGGGCTTCCAGGATCTAGATATTTTGGATAGATTATCTACCCCAACATCAAGTCGGACAGTTGTCCTATGACATTGATGCTTGGGGCATCTCTCTTGTGCCTTCTTGGATGCCCAAAGCACTTCTCTTTGATCAACCTATTGTAGATAGGCACATCTTTTATGGCTTGGAGAAGTAGTATATTCACACATAAATGTTTCAATTCTCCTAGGAGTTCAGTCTCTTCTGGGGTAGGCTAGATTGTCATGGATAGTCTCTCAGGAAAGGGTGGATTTGTTTTAGGTTCGGTTTCCTCTTTATCTTCCTCAACCTCCCTGGGTGGAGGTTGGATATCTGGGAGAACTTTCCCAAATCAGAAGTTAATTTCTTGAATCTCCACAGCATAAGTTGGGCATGATGGTTCCCCACTATACACTTGCTGAGCCTGTCTATTTTTTGGGTTTGGATTTGGCTAGGCAGGCATTTGGGGTTTCCTTGGTGGAGCATAAGGTAACCGTTGTGGTTGGGAAGGTGGTGGAAGTAGAAGAGCAGGAAGAGAGTTGTATTGGGGCCTTCACCCCTAATGAGGTGCATTCCACCGAGGTTGTGACTGAGCATAGGATTGAAATGAATGGGTGGCTAGTTGGGCATGATATTGAGATGTGAAGAACCAACGAGGAGGAGTGGACCAGGAAGGATGAGAAGTGGGGTCCCAAGAAGGTATGGAGGTGACTTGTTTGGGGTTGTAGTATGCCTAAGATGTCCCTTGCATTCCCTGCTGGTATGGTCTAGGTCCATGCGGCCTCCTTTGCTTTATGTAATAGAGGTATTCAGTGACTCCTTCGGCCCCTTGGTATACAGCTTTAAGTCTGGGCAAGGAAGGGCACTTGGTTGAAGAATGATTTTCTTCGTAGACTGAACAAACCTCTATAGAGTTCAATGAGCATTCATTCCTAGGATGCCTCTTGGTGCATCTAGGGCAAAAGATGGCCAAAGCCCTCTCTGCTTCCTCTTGTTTTCTTTTGATATGTAAGGTATCCATTTTCATGGCAAGAGTCTGCAACATCTCACTCTTGAAGTCTTCCAGCATGCTTCCAATTTCCCCTTTAATGGATGAACTAGAAGAAGAGGTACTAGCTATGGGTTGACACCCCCTACATTTCTTTCTGGGTGCTCTAGAATAGTTTCTAAAAACAATATTTATATCCTCATAGGATAGTTGGTAAATGTCTCCCCCAGCTAGTAGATGGAGGGTGTCTAAAAGGTCTTCCCGGATTCCCCTGAGCAGTACCAACTTTAGAGGCTCAGGGTCAAGTGTACACCCGACCCTTTTGTAATTGAGCTAGAACCTCTCTTCGTAGTCTTTCGGAGACTCATCACTTCCCATGGTCATTTGGAGGATTTCTTCTTTAATATCTTTTGACCTACAATAGTCTCGATACTTGTTGTTATAGGCTTGTTGCATCTGAGCCCAAGTTGTGATGCTATTTCTAGGTAATCCCTTGAACCAGTGCAATGTTGCATCGTTGAGAGTAGAAGGGAACAATTTAAACTTTTTCTCATCTTCCGCATAGTCATAAGTTCGACGGATGACAATGAACTCAAACAAGAAGGTGTCAGGATCTTCTGCAGTTAGGCCATGGAAGTGAGGTAGGGTAGAAGGATTTATATTTTTCATTTTGGTGTCCCCATTGGTTGGCCAAATGGGAAAGGTACCTTCTATTCTTTCTCCATTTCCCAGCATTTCTATTTTTAGCCATTGGCTCTAAAGGAATGTTTTCTTCTTCTTATTTGCTTATAGGTTCTTCAAATATCTCTGGCTATTCACCTAAGGGTTCTTCTTGATCACAACCACCAAAGAAGAGAGAAGGTTGGATGTGTGAAGTAGTGGGGGTGTCGGGCAGAAATTTTCTTAATTTATCTCTATTCCTACGAGGCATGAAAGGAAATATTTTTGGTTGGGTTTTTTCTTCCTTTTCCTCACACTGATAGTACCTATAGAAACTGAGATTGTGATTGAACAAAACAAATTGCAACTAGCTAAAATGAACTTGCAGAATGGAAATTTGCAGAATTGAAAGAAAGGAAATGACTAGTCTACTTTTTCCAAAATGGAATTTGTAGAATTGGAAGGGAAAGAAAGGAAATGTAGAACTGAAAGAAAAGAAATGACTAATCTACTTTTGCTGAAATAAACTATTAGCAGAATGTTGCAAGAAGAAATAGAAGAAAGCAATAATCACAGAATACTCTGACGCTTCCCAGAAATGGTGCCAAAAAGTGGTGAGCACTAGTATTGTAGCAAGAATGCTACAACTCCTGGGCTACCAACTTTACTTCTGTCAACCTGGTAGTTCGTAACAAACTTGGAAGCGTTGGTGCTATATGCACAAGTACTAGTTCTCACTGTGGGTTGTCACTTGGTCAGCTGGTGCTAGGAGCTCAAGCTAACTTCTATAGATGTCAGAAGCAGCTCTATGATAAAGAAAGATTACTCTACAGAAGCTATCCTAATTGCAGAAAGGAAAAAGACTGTAATGTAAAGCAAGACCTAGTAAACCCTATTGAACAAGCTAATTCTACTTTTGCCAAAAACACTATGAAAACCATGAAAGAAATTCCATTAACTACTCAAGAAAGTAAATAACATATAACCATGCTATTTTTGGAAGTAAATAAGCGAAAAACATATTTTTGGATTTTTATGTGTTTTTATGTGAACTGGACATGCATCTAATTTATTGTGTGAGTGTGGCAGCGAATAGGTGGCGTTGGAGTATGGTTTTGGAGCTTGGGAGGATGGAAGATGGTGTGGATGGGTCCTAGGAGGTCTTAGGTGGCCTTTTGGTGGCCTTTCCCACACTCGACCTTCGAAAGGGAGCCTACAAGAAAAACTACTGGAGGACACAAGGAAACTACAAGAGGAAAATAAGGAAACTACAGGAGGAAAACAAGGAAACTACAAGAGGCTTACACGAGGAGGCCGAGAGCAATTTTTGCTATTTTGAGGGTGTGAGAGTGGGTGGAAAAGATGGATGAAGGTTGGAATGAGGTGTTAGGGTGCCTCAGGTCTACCATGAATCACCAGGAGAGAGAAAGATGATTGGGTTTGCTCAGGAAGAGCGGAAGAAGTTCTATGTAAAAAATGAAGGAAACTAGGGCAGGATTGAGCTAAAGTTTAGGAGACCTGTAGGGCATGGATCAGATGGATGATGTGATTGCTGGTAAGATAGCCTACTACTTGAAGAGATTTTCTACAAAGGAACTGATAGTCGACCATGAAAATCAAGCAATAAATGAAATGAGTGCATTTAGGAAAAACAAAGTTTTGCATTAAAATGGTCTAAACTCTGATCTATGAAAGGAAATGTTGAGAAATGTTGTAGGAAAGGAAAGCATGAAAGAGGAATATTGCAAATCAGGAAATGAACATGATAAAGGAGATATGAAGCAAAGAAAAACTGGACTATTAACCTACTAAAGAGCTGCAAACACTAGAAGTCCTATGAATGAGGAAAATCTTTGTTTTTGGGGCAACAAGAGAGTCTTTGCCTCAAATTGTGGCCCCATAGGCAGGAAGAGATGCCAATGCACTATTTCTAGCCTTTTGAATCTTTTCTAATCGCTGCTTAACCTGCTACAGAAAGAACAAATGGAAGCAAACTACTAAATCATCAAAATCAACCTATTCTTAACCTTAAAAGAAATACATCTAACAGCAAATTAATCTACAAACTGAAGTAAAGCATACAAATAAGAGTAAAGAGAAGCTTTGCTGCTTGGATTGGGCCATAACTCAAGAGCTTTAGTCCTCTGAGGTAATTCAGTGCTAGCTCAAAAAGGATTCCATCTTCATTATCAAAAAATAGCAAGATTACATAAAATTGTCACAAAATAGTAAGCTCGAAGTTTAAGCAGAGTTTACATAAGCAAAAATCCGACCCTCGTGAGGCCCTAGGCCTCTCTATTTATACATCTAAAGCTACCAACATCTTCCTTAAAATCAGGGAGGCTTGGCTCCCAAAACTCGAGATAACTACCAGTCATCCTCCACTTGCTCGGTTGCCTTCTAGTGCATCATTTAGTTGCTTGTACTCCAAGCTGAATGAAGGGGAATTCGAAGTGAGGAGTAATAAATGAGGGGGATTCCCTCCTATAAGTCCTCTCCTCTATCTAGTTCAAGTTAGTACTGCCATTTTACCACTGGATCCTTGACTTTGACCTTGAAATCCATCAATAATCTGCATTCAATACATGATAGACGACATGGCATCACAACTAACTCAACTCACTCTATAAGCATAAATATAATCAGAAAATCATACAATAAGCTAAGAGAATGGTTGATTTGACTAGGTTTGGAGATAAAATGAGCCCATATAACTACCCATTTATGAGGCTCATCAATAGCCTGAGGGGGAGTTTTGGCGCATCTTGTTTTTCATATAGAATCATTGATAGTGTTTCCACAGCTAGTGAAGTTTGTGGGAATATATATACTTGTGTCGAGAAGTTGTTCTGGATGATGCTCATGATTTCTTGATGATGGATTTAATTTTTTCTACTAATAATTTTATTTGATAAGGTTGTTGTGATTAGATTATGATGGAGGATTTTTGATGTGAGCTTGAGCACAAATATTTGAAGCAGGTAATTTTAATAAAAGTGGTGCCACATGTTTAAGGGGAGCACTTAGTATGCTTCTAATATTTTGGTGGTTTTGATAACATCATGTTTCCTTGGAGTAGTTTGGCTACGCATTAAATGTTATGTGCTTATTTGGCATAAGTTTGTTGTAGGAGCCTGCATTTTGTTTTTGCATGGATAATATGCTACTTATACTAGTTGACATGCACATGGCTAGTATTATGCTTTCTGGTTCAATGAATGATGCATGTGTTGGTTCCATGGAGTTTAGTATAATGGTGGATGATGTTTATATTTATGAGTATGGTTATTGATGTGATATTTTTTTTTATCCCAACATCTTGTTGCTACTGTCGATTCAGTTTATATTGCAATAATTCATGCACCATATGGCGATTATTGTTGTTTCTATGTTTTTCCATAGAGAGATGATATATTAGGTTGATTTGTGTGCTATATTTATGATTCATGGCATTTCCATATGTTGTTGGTTCTTTATGTTGCTGGTCCATGATACTATTCTTGCACCACTGTGTATTATTATATGTTGTTGATTACTACTGCTGAGATCTTGATTTATGGCTAATCTTTTGGAGAGGATGATACATGTCTCTTATGTGATTTATATTGTTTGCACCTAGTCCTCTATGGGTTGGTATAGAATGTAAGTAGCCATGAGATTCCAAGAGACGTTGGGATGTGGAACGCAACGGTCACACGAATGTACTATAAATGTATATCATTGTCAATAATAGACACACACACACACATGTTTATCATTCATCTTTTGTGTTTGCCATGTATGTGTGTAACATGGTATTATAGCGGGCTATATCCTGCCCTACTCATATTTGAGCCACTTGTTTCATGGAATTTCTGTGGAGGTCAGTTCAGCCATCAATTCTACATTTCATGAATGTTTTCTCAACCAAATTCTAGCTGCAATCTCTGCTCACATTTGCATTTAGGAATCTTCTACATGTAGTAACGCTTAGTAATGCCTCCATCAGTGCTCTGCCTGCACTACCTGTCTAGTAGCTCTGTCGCTTTTGTCTCACTAAAATCTAGTCTGACACTATTTCTAACGTCTCTGCCATACTCCTATTCACCAGGCCTCTACCATTATTCTCTGCTTTCTCCATCGAATAGTTTGGTAAGGTGCTCTAGACGCTGTAATGAAGTGAGTGTGGACTATGCATATCCTAGAGTATGCGGGTGTTGAAGATTGCACTCTATTGGTGTTGCTGTGTTTTATCTCTATAGTGCAGTTTACACAGCCTCCTCAACCAAAACCCGTGTATATCTCATACCACAGCTTAACTGTCTCACACCTTACCACCATTGTCTCTGTGCAAGAGTGTATGCATAATGATTTCCATAAGGTTAAAGCGGGTAGAGTGATTAATTGATGGTATAGAACAAAGAATTCACAGCCTTCCCACTTCCTGCATGATTGTTTTCTCTGCAAATGCTAGCTGGTCCCTGGTAGTGACATCTACATGTATGAGGGTGATAGTGCATTCTTACGTGTCTCTTGGGAATAATTTGTCTCACCAAAAATCTGAGCATTAACAGCCATAGTGCTTTTAACATGTGGTGGATGATATGATGCAGGTTTTGGTTCAGAGGTAGTTTTAGCATGGGGTGGTTGATATGCTGCAGGTTTTGGTGCAACGACAACAATCTTTGGAACTTGATTTGAGGTTTTGGAGGCTGCATTAGTTTCCCATTAGTTGTCTCAATCTACATTTTTCCTTTACTTTCTCTACTAACTCTGGAATATCTCCATATATCATGGACTCTATTGGGTGCCACTCCACCTGATATAGTTTTTTGAACATCTTCTTGAATTATAGTGATCCATTATGAGAAAATATCTTGATCCCATTGTCCACTTGCAACTGGGGAGCCATTGTTGCTATCATAAAATATCGTCCACCAAGCGACCATTCACTTGTGACTTAACATTCAACCTTTGAACTTCCAAGCAACTTTTTAACAGATAAATCCCGAAATGCCATTTCACCAGGTAAATTACCAAAACCTTCTATGCATAAAAGTTTTCCATGAGGGTTCCATCTAAGTGTATTGTAAGGCCCTATTCCAAAATCAAAGAGAGGATTGCACTTTTTGTCAAAAAACACTGCTCTTGCAGGCATGAATCTATAAACCACTACAAATTTAGTTCTTAAAGGAGACCACTTAACATCATGGATAGGTCCCTACTTATAGAGAGGCGCAAGCCCTTCGTGACTCCCATCAGTCATCAAGTAATGTAATCTCAACTCCCCATAGTAACTTTGATTACTTTTGTCAACATCAGACTGTGCAATAACAAACAATCCAGTTGATCCATGGTTCCAAATTAACTGGACATTGCAACGCTGAAAAAAATCTTCATTGAGCTACAAGCTAGGTTGGGCCAACATCCTCTCGCTTAAATATCTGAATGATGGTTGGTATTCCCTCTGATTCGGGAATGTTTGCCGCAAAATATGTTGGAGGAGTTGAAGCAAGTTGTAAACTAGCTATTCTAGGAAGGCATATCTTATTCACAATTTCTTTAGCAAAGTTTTTCGAATCAAAAACATGAATCTCATTGGTTGTCATTTGACAAGCAACTAACTCATCTTCACTGAATTAGAATGAAGCCAATTGGTTTTAGATATATTTGGAAATCATCATCTTCCTCACCATGCGACTTCCTTAATTCTTCTTTGTTCTCTTCAGCTCCATCATTGATCCGTACTAGTTCAACCAATGGTGATTCATTGAAATTAAGAAAGCTAGTCACTGCTATAGATCCAAGTTCTAAATAAAGCTTAACATATTTCTCATACATCTATTTTCAATAATAGGTATAGGCCAGTGCCATGTTAGACTGAAAATTTCCACCTTCTACTCAACAAAATTTCAGAAAGCAATAAGACAGACACCCTCCATTGGCTACACCGTATTTCCTATTCTACTGCCATTAGCTTATATGCTCAGATTAAAGTATCAACATAATATATTGAAGTTGGTATTGAATTTTTTTTTAATAAGTTTTTTACCTAATCATGAAGGTAGAAAGTTGAAAATTAAAAGTAGTATTTTTTGGTGGATAGTTCAGTAATTTCCTACCATTAGAACTATTACACTTTGATTTTAATACTGGTGCACTTGTTATGGCTCTAATTGGTGGTGTATTAGAGTTTCTTAAAACTATGATACAATCTACTATCGAAGACACAATTAAAATCAGCAAGAACACTCTTTGTGATATTAAAACATGTCTACATAATACACAAGAAAATATAGACTTTTTCGAGCTTGAATCTCAGCTTCAGCGAGTAGAATTACAGTAGTGGAGTCATCATCTTCAACTTGTATATATTCAGAACATTGAAACAGACACCCTTAAGAAGCAAATCGATAATGTTGTAGTTGATTAAGATACATTTCCCAATGAAGTGATAGAATTGCATGCACAAACAGAAGTTCAGTTTGCACTTCCCAAGCCCATCATCAGACCTTGGGAAGAGATTGTCCACCACAAGCACAAAACTAGTCTTTGATATGACAAGGACTTGTCCTTTCATATTCTAGATTACTCAAATCCCATCCGATTTCACAGTGATGGATTATTTCATGACAATTCACCTTCAGTTGTTCTAGATTCTGCTCCTCTTCCACATCAACAACAACATATTGTGAAATGCCAACACTGTGGCCAAGTTGGCCATATGAAAGATCATTGTTTTGATCTTCATCCATGCAAGCACTCTCATAAAACTAGTCATTGTTCAAATAGATGCTTCAGAAGCAAACCTCCTACAAGAACAAAGATTCATCTTGGATGGATCGCTTCTTGGCAATGGGCATCAATAACCAAGAAGATATTCAAGTCATATGTCAAAACTTGTTCTAGAGTATTGAACAATCTTGCAGTTGAATTTTATCCATCATATCACCTTGTATCTAACAGGGGGGAAATGATGGTCATCTACAAGCTTCAAAGCCACATCAAGTGAGCCTGAGCCGCAACCTACAATACGAGATTAAGAGTTGTAGCCTGAGACAAATATGCTCTTGAGCATGCCTTCATTTGGTGATACCTCTTCAAAGAATTGGGGACACTTCCTCTAGTAGAAGCCTTCAACTTCTTTCCAGTTTTGGAAGAGTTCCAGGAATTGCATTAAGCATTCTAGAGTTGTTGGTCATCCTTAAACCATCACAGGTTGAGACCTCTGTTTTCTGGTTGAGGTTCTCCCTTTTATGCAGGCTGAGAGCTCCCTTTATTGGTTGAAGGTTTCCCTATTCAAAACATTGGGAGCACTTCCTCTAGTAGAATCCCTGAGCTTCATGCCAGACTTGGAAGAGTTCTGGGAAATGCACTAAGCGTTCTAGTGTTGGTGGTCATCCTTAAACCACCTCCCTTATCCCAACATTTCAGAGAGCACATTCAACCTAGTGTTGCCATGCAATTTTTCACATTTTGTATTGTAGCTCTCTTCTTGCACTCATACATAACCCTTCAGATTAAGGGGGGAAGTTGGACACCTAGTCCTTGATGGGTTGGTGTAGAATGTGAACAACCATGAGAGTCCAAGAGACCTTGGGATGTGGAACCCAATAGTCACACGAATGTACTATAAATGTATATCATTGTCAATAATAGACACACGCTCATGTTTATCATTCATCTTTTGTGTTTTCCATGTATGTGTGTGACATATATTAACATTATCTTGCTACCATAAAGAAGACATGTGGTTTATCATATGCTCTATGTACTTACATTATGACGATGTATAAGACATGCATTGATGAGAGGATTTTTATGATAGCCATGTATGAGAGAGTCTCATTCTATATGTTTTATGTATAGCATTGAGAGCCATGAGAGCTAGTCTAGCTATGCATGGGTTGTCATTAGTGATATTATAACCATGTATTTTATGTATTATTCTTGTACACTCTCATACTTATCATGGCGAGACATTCTAGAGTCATGTGTGCATTGAGAGAGAGTTATGTGAGTCATAGTTCAATCACTTATGGGCTTATTGATATTATTATGCAACCATGTATCACATTTTATAGAAATGTAATAGGCCTATGAAGCCCTGTACTCTATTACATATCATTTGGTCATAGCGTTGGTCCATGCGGAGTATGCTCTTGCATATGGCAAGGAGGCAATGACAACGCTATATATATATCTATATATATGTTAGTACACATTAATCCATAGAGATGTTTGCATTCAGTGGAGTATGTGTTTTCATTCCATTGTGACCCTATCATCATGTGTTTGTTGCCACTATATTTTCCCTCTGAGGATGTTACTGCTACTCATTGAGATAGGAGAGAGAGATGTTGCTTCAAGATACTCATTGTTGCTACTTTATGTATAAGTTTTATGCTACTGGAATTTCATTATGGAGAGAATGTATTTACTATTGTTTCTTTAGAGTTGGTTGGATAGATTTTGTTGTTTCTTGTTGCTAGTTTGCCACATTATGCTACTACTGATATGTGTTGCGATTTGATCTGCTACTACAACATGGATTATGTTGTTGCTACTTAAGGAAAGGGAGCATGTGTTTTAGTTAATGTTGTTATTTTTTATTGTCATGTTTCCTTGGGATTGAGAGAGTTTATTATTGTTTTTCAATAGGAGATGTATACTCTTTCTCTAGTGCGTTGTTGATTGGGCACAGTTTGTGTCTAGGGGGAGCTTATTGCACATATTTTTCAATTAGTTTAGAGAGTGTTGTTGCGATACTTATCCTTCAGTCTTGCACCTCATTATTCATCACCTACAATTGATATTAAGTTGAGTGTATATTTTCATTGATGAATCCCATTACATGGAGAGAAGCATAGATCATTTTTCCTTAACATGTTTATCCCTTTACAATTCATGTCAAAGGGGGAGAGCGTGAGGATGAATATCATTTTTAAGATGGTTCTTGAGTGTATGTTTTCATTGATGAATCCAATTACATGGAGAGGAGCATATACCATTTGTCCTTGACATGTTTATCCCTTCACAATTGATGTCAAATGGGGAGAGTGTTAGGATGAAGATCATTTTTAAGCTGGGATTGCCATAAATTCCAAAGGGAGATATTGTTGGAATTGATGTGTGTTGCAGATGTGTTTTTGCTGGGCATTGATGTCAGCCTGAGTGCTTCGATTCCAGGTGACTTAGTTATGCATGTGTATGTGTGGATACAGGTGGCTTGTGCATGGATGATGTGTAGGTGGTCCTTGGCCCGCCTACTATCTTGGATATGTGGTGATATTCTTAATCATGTTGATGCATAAAGGTGTTGTTGACTACTACAAGAGTTAGAGTTGAGGAGCCTTATTGTTAGGTCTCCATGTCTCGGATTAGGACTGTCATGTTGATGATGTTATACATTGGGCTTGGAGAGGATATACAAGTTTTAGTGAATGATTGGGATGGTTGTACATGTGTTGGAGGATGTCTGACATGTTTTGGAGTTACATATTGATGACAAAGTTGTTGTGGAGTAGTTTGATAGCCCAGGTGCTAGTATGGTTGTTGGTTGGAATCCAAGTCAACATAGTTTGACTTATGACAATGATAGTGACAAAGCAGTGACTTTGTGAAGTGTTGTAGAGGTGTTAGTGACTTCCATAGGTCTTATAGAGGCTTGTAAAACTCTAGAAGAAGGTTGAGTAGGATCTGAGCTGATTTGATTAAGTTTTGACCATCCTTTACCCCACTCGCATGGATGATGGGTCGTGGGAGCGATTGAAAACATATAGTCACTTGTATATAGGTTTCTACGAGTCACTAAGGAGCTCCAATCAAATATACCATGTTTTGTGTGTGCGACCAAAGTTTTTCATGAGAATTTCTCCCCATTCCTCCAGTAACTTAGCTATTTTAGTATTAGGGCGAAGTTTATGATAATAATTTCCCAAAAAAAAAGGTCAAATCAAGTTGTGGGGTTTGTAGAAGTTGATTAAGGTTGAATATATCAAAAGGATAGTGGAGCTTATTGTTTCTTTGGTAAAGAAGCCCATATCCACCAAATATGAAGTGTGTGAAAAGAATTGTTGAGTGATTCATAACCTATAGCATTTACTAAGTTACTCAACACAGAAAAATGTTAAATAGAGGAATGATTTGAGTCCATTTGGTTGGTTGATTGAGTGAGTGAGAGAATGGAATTTTGAGGGCCTAGAGAGTGAGTATAGATTTCATTAGTTTCTGACATTGTTTTGCAATGTTTTATAAATGTATTGTGTGCATAAATTAGAGATAGAGTTGAGAAGAATGTTTAGATTTTATGTGTTGATTGTGGCGGAAAATTGGAAGCTTGTGGTGTGTTTGAAAGAATATTTTTGTTGTGAGAGAAATAGAATAACTTCTCTCCTCTGGTTCAGAGTTTGATTCAAATTTTATGTCTACACAGGTAGCACTATTGGGTTGCTCATGTTAAGAAAATTGAGAACCCAATTTGAAAATATATGAAACATGTTTCGCATGGAGGAAGTGAAGGCATGGAGGCTTCAAAGTAGACAATGATTTAGAGGATTTAGTAGAAGGAATGGATTTGTACATCCAATAGGAGTTGGATAGTCCAATGGGAGTTGGGAAATGATTATTGTTCATGGGAGCTTCCAGCGTATAGATATTTCGTAGATTTGTGAGAGAAACAAATTTCATGTCTGAAAAGGCTAGCATACTGTGAAGGAAGTTGAGTCTTTTGGCTTATGGGTGTAAGCTGATCCTTGTAAAGAAAAATAGACAAATTAATAGAAGCATTGAGTAGCACAGCAATAGCAGGGTGATTTTCTTTCAAAAAGGTTTCCACCATAAATACTTGTGTTCTTATGTGTGCATGCTTGTGTTCATGTTTCCCATGGTTATTATATTTTAATTTTATTTCTAATTTTATATTCAGTTAAGATAATGTTATGAATGTGCATGGCTATTATATTGTGCTAAAAAGATTTAAAATTGATATAAATGCCATCACTACTGATTCACCCCCCTCTCAATATTGATCTAGTTTCCAATAGGGAATTCGGTAGACGGGGCATGGAGAGGAGGAAGGGTATGGGTGAAAGGGGGAATAGAGGAGATATGGAAAGGAAAGGGATTGAGAGAGGAGGGAAAAGTAATGCCACAAAAGAGAAAATGCATTCTAGAATGTGCGTGAAGTTTTTCCAAGATCCACCATGCATGAAAGGGTGATGGAGGAAGATAGGTGAATGTTGGTCTCATCAACATGCGCACATTCCACATAGCACATGTGCACTTCTGTCAAGAACACATGTAAATTTCCACGAATCATTAATATGTGTGATATTATGTTATGTGTTATATATTGACATGAAAACCTTCAATGGTAAATTTGATTTGAAATCTCACTGTAGATAGAGATACTAAATTATGACAATTGATTTGAGGACCATTTTAATTACACCATATTATTTTTTCAATTATATTTGCTAGATTTTATGGCTTGAAATTGCTCGAAGGGAGGAAAGTTGTTCGGGTTCATTTTTGTGGCCAACATTTGTTTGAGCGTAGCTAAACCATTGGGTTTTGGATAAATTCTTTTAGGGTTGGGATTATTTGGGTTTTTAGGAAAAATTATGGGAGTGGCATAAAGTAATGAAGAGAGGATGAGAAGCACAACTATGAGTGTCAAAAATACCTCAAAACAAAATGTTAACTAAGGATTTCAAAAAGAGAGTTCTCAAATAGGCATTATACAACTTAATGAATGAGAATTTCATGATAGAAAGGGTAAGGTATTAAATTTTAGAAATATGTCATTTCTTACTCTAATTATGGATTTTTGATGACGCATTTCATTCGGAGAAACAATCTTATCTCTAGGATTATTTGGGTTTGGAGGAACAACTATGACAGTGGTGTGAGCCAATTAAGATGAGTTGGAAAATAAAAACATTGAGTTGAGGGTAATCTCAAAGGGGGTTATTGTGAAGGAGGGATTGAGGATGAAAGTGAGGTATAAATAAAGTGGAAGGGGGAGAGATAGGGGGTGGTAGTTTTTGTAGGAAAGAGAGAAGGGGAGAGGGAGAGAGGTATAAATAAAATTAGATGGGAGAGAGAAGGATACATAGAGATAGAAAGAGAGAAGGGAGAATGGGGGTGTTATTTAAGGAGGGAGGGAGATAGAGATAGATTTGGAAAGGAGGGAGAAGGAGAGATAGAGATAGAAAGAGAGAAGAGAAAGGGGGGAGAATTCCAAAAATGTAGCAATGGTTCTAAATGATTAAAAAATAGTTGCGGGCATATAAAAAATTAAACAAGCTAAGAACATGTGTGCATTCCTAAGCCATACCTACATAGAATCTTAACTAACCTCCTGGTTAGGTTTTTAGGGATCACTAATGTTTTACACCTAAAAACACATGCACATTCCTAAAAACACTTAAATGTTATTTTGTGTTCATTATCTTGATAACTCCATTTCCGCTATTAGGGCCATCATTACTATGAGAGTGCCTGGCTCTAAAATAAAACCAAAATCATTGAAGAAAGCAATAAGTAAAGAACAGTTGTGACAAGTCAAGAAAAAAGTGTAAGTGTTTGAGTTAATGGGAGAAATGTATTGTTCCAATGCAATCTTTTAACATATTTTATTTTCCAATAAGAATTAGTTATAGCCATGTAGATTTCATTATCATTCTAGCTTGTAGTAACCTATCTCATTACTATAAATATGGGATTTTGTTCATTAGAGGAAATTTTAGCCCAAAAGTTCCCATGAAATTTTCATGCATACAATATGTAAACCAATAAAAATCCCTTAAATTCAAAAAGAAGTACATGCAAATATATTGGAGGGAAAAAAAATATACTTTTTTAATTGACTTTTGACTTATCGTCTTATAGGTTTACTCAAATTTCAAGTGTAGACACTCATTGGATGCATAATTGAATTCCACATCCAGCAAGTACCCATTATGAATACTTCTAATAATAGCCACATTGATAAAATTGAAGATACATTAAAAAAACAAGTTCAACATGTTTCTTTAATATATCTTCAATTTCTTTTAATGTGGGTCTTCTCAGAAGTATGCATAATGGGTACTTGCTAGATGTGGAATTTAATTCTACATCCAATGAGTGTCTACACTTGAAATTTGGGTAAACCTCTAAGGACATAATCCAAAAATACAATAAAAGAAAGTAGTTTTCTTATTTTCCCTCCAAAATCTATAATTGTTATTTTATTATTTTAACTAATATTTTTTAACTTTTCCTTAGGAGGCCACTATTAGGATGAAACATCCTCTAGTGGTGTGATTGGACATGGATCATCTCGAAAAAACATTTATCAAGAAATTTTGGCTACCTTTCATTGATATCATTATTTCTAATTTGGTATCAACACCTAAGGTTTGACATTTGCATGTGTAAGACCTAAAAGAGTAAGGTTGAGAACCAAGATCTACTAAAAGTGTGTGGGGTCTGGTGAGATATGTTTTTGGTGGTTGATATCTAAGTATGTGAGGATGAAGGAGCTATGTAGAAGGAGTATACCACTCTTGCATGAAGTTCAAGCTTAAATGCAAGAAAACAACGCATGTTTTGAGTGTGTTGTGAAATATCTGCTAAATAACAAAAAGATTCACTAATAAATGAAAAGGATAATCATTGAAGAGGTTTCATATCTAAGGAATTTAGCTTAATATTAGAGTTGTGTCTATTTATAATGAAATGGATGGAGGCTCGAAATATAATTCATAGGTGAGGCTCATGTGAGGGAGAAGGAGGCATTTTTTTACTAATGAAGGTATGATGGAATATGGAGGTCTACAATAAAGTCAATTTATGGGGATGTATTCAAAATTATGCAAAATGTTGTCATCTTTATAGCATCTACATAAATGATTGAATCAAATAAAAGAAACAAGAAAATGAGAAAAACATTGGATTTCCTTTGTATCTACTAATATGGTTAGTGTGATGTTGCATAGTAGATCAGTGGGTAGGCTAAGCCTCATGTGGCACTGTAAAAATTTAACCAAGCACATCATGTACAAGAAATGAGTATCCTACATGCCCCTCTTACTATTCTCCACATCATTGAGAGCCTATCGAAAGGTATTTCTAATGGTTTTCAATCCCTTAGTGAAGATTAAGGCATTGGATAGGGCATGGTGATCCCTTCACCTTCATTAACTATATCATTTTCAAATCTTCTTTGTCTACTCTATAAGATCAAGACAATGTATATGGGAGCAAGTTCCATCCAATAAGTAATATCAATACAAAGTCAATTGGTTCTTAGAATTTCAACAAAGTAGAACCACAGTACCCTACGATTTATGACTAGCTCTCCAGTGGAACAACGTGATCCATGAAAGCACATGTAGAATGAATTTTCTACTTGTGCTCACAACGTAGAGTAATCACTAGTATATCAAACACACAAACTACCCTAACACCACTCAAATAACTCTATCACAATTAGAAATCTAATCTGGTGATTGTTGGGTAGTGTCCCCCTAGGCCAAATTTTTGTAAAGAGCCTGCATTTTGAGTAGAGGAACATGCTTCACGTAGTGTTTTATGAGTTATAGGGGCTTTAGGGCAGGTCAAAGCCCCTTATTTTGTAAAGGGATGGGATCAATTTGTATGTTTTGAGCTCCACCCATGGTTTGTGGACCATGGTATTGTAAGAGAAAAATATATATAAAGGGTTAGCTTAGTAATTGAAGGGTCAATCATAATGATGATGGATATGTTTTGATGTTTTTAGCCTATAATTGTCATATATTTCTATGTTAGAACGAATGGGGAAAACTCATGAGGCTGTGTGCGTGGAGACCTTGGTAAGTCTGCAGATTTGTGTGCAGGCCCCTGCAACTATGTCCACAGGGTAAGAAGGATTGTAATTGTGAATACCTGAGGATGATAAATAATATTTTGAGGGAAGGACTATGTAGTTACATTTTTTACTTTAATTTATGCAATTAATGCTTACTTTTGTGCTCCATAGTAAAAGATAAGATCAGAATTATTATATGAATGTTATTACAGTTAATTACAGTTAAGGTCCATTGACTTATGCACCGTAAATAGAGTATTAGATCTACGAAGTAGTATTTTTGTATGAATAAATCAGATTTGGTATAAAGTTAAGTAAGATCACATAGCACAGTGATAGATATATAGGTGACTTACACTAAGTCAATATCCACACTCCATAATCCGTTTGGATGTAGAAACATGGTTCCAACATCGCCCAATATCGCCTCAAGTAAGACTGTGGTCTACGCAAGAAGATCATTACCGAAAGGGTGAGTGATAAAGGTTTTTGTTGGCTAGTGTAGCTAACTTTGAACCTGGGTCTAAGCCCCTCAAGCCAACAAATGGAGATTTCAACTGGTGATTTTTCACTTAAGTTTGAGCCGAGCATTCTGTTGCATGTCTGGTAAGAATTTGGAGGAGATTGAATAAGAATTTCTTAGACGAGGGCTATGATTCCTCATGACTGCTACAACACTAGCGCATGTCACTAGGCTAAGGTCCTCAAGGAAGCACACTGATGGTGCAAGTGCATAGAAGAATAAGCGACCATAGGAGCCTTCAGTTAGGAAATTGGCAAGAAAAATCACTAAGGAGTGGAGAACTAAGGAGAGGTGGGACGTGTAGAAGGAGCTGATGGAGCCCCAAGTTTCAAATGTGGTAGAAGTGGTCAACAGAGTATAAGATATCGAGGCAAAATATGTGGAATCGATCTCCACGTTGTGACCCTATATGCCACAAAGAAATCCAACATAAAGGTTACCAAGGACCCAGATTCCATGAAATTCAAAGTATTTACACCACTATTACCAGATGAGGTGTTGATTGGGGGAGAGTTGTTGGCAAAGGTGCCACAATTGCAGATGGAGGACTTGAATTTTAATGATCAGAGAAAGTATCCCCATTCTGATCCAAGCAAGAACTTGAAATATGTTTACTATGAAAAATATAGAGTGACAAGGGTTGAACCGATGACATGGAAAACATGAATTTAGTGAGATTGACTATTCGATATGCTATATATTCCGCACTTCTGGCATAGCAATATCAACAAAATCTGTGTGCACTAGATGTTGGTGTTGGTTCATGATGGATGTTTATGGCTAGGGACAAAAGTCCCCATTGATGATATGTTGATTAGAATAATAATTGTGATTGCCTAAGAATGATCAAACCCCACCGACGCTCTTTTGGAAAATCTCTGGAGAAAAAGCTAACCGAGAGGATGAAGAAGGATTATGATCTAATGAGGAAGTCTCATGGATTTCTTATCATCTCCATTAATGATCAAGTTGTACACTTTCCCACACACATTTTGGGTAGGAAAATACTGAGGAAGTGTCAGGCGGACGAGGTACCCACACGAGTCGTATCATTGGATGCACAATGTAGCAAGGGCATCTAGTTTTAACCAGTAGGATATTTTTGTGAATAATTTTTGGATGACTATTGGGACACATGAGAAGAGGTAAAGAAATTCCACTATGCATGGTTATTGCTCTTGATAATGTTGACAACATGGATAATTCCATAGGAGTCACAATTTCCCACTGTGGACGCTGTTGTTTGCAAGGTTACGAGTTATGCCTTACTGTGGGCTTCCAAGGAGTGGACCCGTGTTATAGAGAAAACATTATTTTGGGTATTGTTTCAAATGGATTTTTGGACCATGATCAGCCAAAGGTTGAGGCTATCACTAGCTTTATTTGAAAAATACAGAGAGATTGCATACTTCAAGACAGACTTTCACCATGTACACATCTGCACCAAGAAGGAATTGGAGGAGGTATGGTATGGGCAGCTATACTTGGTCACTAATGATGACATAGCGCAAGTGGTGAGAAACTGGCCAAGTGATTGGCTAACGACACCCACTGAAGGAGCAAACACAAAACTAGTAGACACCAATTGAACATTGAAATATGTTTTCGGTTCACGGACTGAGAAGCATCCAACCAAGAAGAGAAACAAGAAAGTGACTTAGAAGCTCAAAATCAAGCTAGAGAAGGAAATTATGATAGAGACAGATTTTGAATCTGAGAAGGAGGAACAGGCCATCGAAGGCGACGATCAGGGTGGTGAATACCCTTTTGTTGACACTGAGGAGGTAGATTCCCCATTCATAGTTAAAAGGTGGAAATCAAGTGTTGGAGGTGCATGGAAGAAGCACAAGTCAAACAAATTCTTTGGTCCAGAATCGATGGTCCTCATTGAGGGGGACGTCGACGAGATTAAAGACAGTCTGAGCTATGACGAAGGATATATGGGGGAACATAGAAGACCAATATAAAGCAATTTTGATAGAGGTCCAAAAGGACCTCAAGAAGCTGTAGTTTAGGCGAGTGTAGTTCAAATGAACGTGGTTCAAGCAAGCATGGCTCTCGCAAGCATGGTTCAATCGAGCACATAGCCATCAAGAAAAACTATAATAATCACATCTGAGATCTAGGTTACGCAACTACCAGGCGACACTCTCCATTTTGAGACTGCCGAGGATTGGGAGCACACACAACACATGAAAAATGTGAGTATCAATCTTGCAACATTCCCCATTGAGACCTTGCACGAGTTACATCATGGGGTCACTTATGAACAAAAGCTACGGGAGAAATTCACTCTGTTGGTAATTAAAGAAGTTAAAAATGACAACCGAAAGATGTTCGAGGAGAAGAATTAGGCCATCAAGGATTGTGATGAGGTAGCTATGCACACAAAGCAACAAGTTACTAGCGATCTAGATCCAAATAGAGGCAACACCCGAAGAGAAGCTTCAAAAGCTTTTGGTAAGAGTAAAATAATCAAAGGAGGTAGTAGAAAAAGTAAAATTCGAGCTGGAAATGTCAATCATAGAGTTGCATATGAGGCTACACCCGACAACTCCACCATAGGTTCATGAGTAGCGTGAAGCAGATACCAAGGCTACTATGGAGAATATAGCTAATGTAGTCAAGGACTCTAGCTACATCTTCGAAGACACTATGGAGAAATGGGCCTGGTTGTAGGAGGACCCACATGTACAAAAGATGCAAGTAGAGATCTGTGACAAGTAGTACGAGTTTGATGAAATCAAAGTGAAGGGGTGGACCCTAGCACCTACTCAATGGTTCTCTCGTCTCCATGTGGGAACATTTTTCATCGATAGATCGATGAGTTGTAGCGAAAGGAGCATATCATTTCAGTGCGAATGCATCCATGAGCTAATGAAGCTATTCAGCTCTCATAGATAGTGGAGAGCAAGCTCAAGATCATAGGGCAGACACAAATAACCCTTAGTTTGGTGACAAAAGGGATGATGACGGAGAAGCCGGTAGAGGAAGTATGATAGGCCACCACATAGTGCACAGAGACACTTCAACCTTTGAGGGATGCATACAATGGTTTAATAGATAAGATTGAGGGTCACATATTAGCAGAGTGACTCGAGACGAGTCACATCTTTGTGTTGGGGGCTTGTTGGGTAGCATCCCCCTAGCTCAAAGTTTGGTAAAGAGCCCGCATTTTGAGGAGTTGAACATGCTTTGCATAGTGTTTTCGAAGTCATAGTTTGCACAGTGTTTTAGAAGTCATAGGGGCTTTAGGGCAAGTCAAAGCCCCTTATTTTGTAAAAGGATGGGATCAATTTGTATGTTTTGAGCTCCATCGATGATTTGCGGACCATGATATTGTAGGAGAAAAATATATATAAAGGGTTGTCTTAGTAAGTGAAACGTCAATCACAATGATGATGGATATGTTTTGATGTTTTGAGTCTGTAATTGTCATATCTTTATGTGTTAGAGCTAAGGGGGAGGCTCTTGCAGGTGTGTGCGCGGAGACTTAGTAAGTCTGTAGTTATGTGTACAGGCCCCTATAGTTGTGTGTGCACAATAAGAGGGATTTTAATTGTGAAACCTGAACATAATAAAAAATATTTTGAGGGAAAACATGTGTACTTACATTTTGTACTTTACTTTATGCAATTACTCCTTACTTTTGTGCAGCGCAGTAAAAGATAAGATCAAAATTAATATATAAATGCTATTACAGTTAAGGTCCATTGATTTATGCACAGTAGATAGAGTTTTACATCTGCAAAGTAATATTTTTGTATTAATAAATCAGATTCGGTATAATGTTAAATAAGATCGCATAACCTAGTAATAGAACTATATGCGAGTCACAATAAGTCAAGATCCACACTCCATAATACCTCTCTATGTGGAAACAGGGTTCCGGCATCCCCCAATATCGTCTCGAGTGAGACTGTGGTTTGTGTGATCAGATCATTGTCGAAAGGGGCAGTGATAAAGGTTTTTGTTGGTTAGCACAACTAACTCTGAACCTGGGTCTAAGCCCCTCAAGCCAATAGTGCTTCATCCCAAAAATTAAATTGATTTTGACTTCCATATCCACCATACCCTCACACATTGCATTTATTTTTTCTCTCTCTCACGACCCTCACTTATGCATTATAATGCAAATCTTCTTTTGATCAAATCTGTTTTCAAGGGGGTTTGGCTAGAAAAAAACATAGGTGTAATGCTAAAGTGTGGTGATGGGTAAGCCGAGGGAAAAGATAGGATAATGATGATGCAAGGGGAGTTAAAGGTATAGGTATGAAGAAATATGGTGGAAGTATGTTTGAATGAACACCCTATTAGACCAACATTTGCTTACCCATGTAATATGATGTGTAGTTATTACTTTATATGGATATCAACATAGCATAGGAGTACAATGAAAACCCGATGTTCACTTTGACTTTGTTGATTAGAGATTTTTTAGAGAATGTGTTGTAGAGTAGAACATATTCATAAAGACATCAATTAATATATTATTAAGACAAGTTAGATGGTTTAGAGAATCCATTTCTTTATTAAAAAAGAGTATTAGAGTTAATGGTAGCAATGTATTGTTCCAATACATTAGCATTACGATGCATTCTTTTAGAAAGAATTATTTTCTAATAAGTTCAAGTTGTATCCATATAAGTGTCATTATTATTCTAAATTGTGGTAATTTATCTCATTAATATAAATATGTAATTCTATTGGATGACTCAACTTAAATCAGATGTAATATATCGAAGTTTCACCATCTTACATTGTTATTTTTTATTGCAAGAGTAAAAGCTATTTTTAAAACCCTATACCTAGTTTCATGATTTCTAAATAAACACATAGTTGTATCAAAAAAAATATAAAAAAGAAACCGCTCTATCGTATTACGCTTGTATCTATTTCGAAATAGGGCATGGAAAATTTATATTTTTAATAAAATAGATGGTTAACATTTTAGGCTTAATGAATATTCTTCCCCATCATTTAATAATTCTTTTAGTTAAAAATGTGGTTGGGGGTTCATGAATGGTCTCCATTGGGGAAATTTATGTGCCACGTGTTAGGTGGAAATCTGATTTAGTCATGTTTGCCATTGGTTATTGTAAATGTGTTAGGAAACCTACACAGATGAATCTAGCTAGTAAAGGTTGAACACACAGCTTTGCAGAGCAAAAACACTAAAGAAAATTGAAAGAAAAAAAAAGAAATATGATTAAGAAAATAGGTTACAATTCTCATGATATAGCATTGCTGGGTGAAGATCCCAAGGTAATGTGCCATAGCGGTGATCAATGAGAGGACTCGACACCTACAACAAGTTCCGGAGAGAACTAGCCAGTTGCGAAGTGACACAAGGAGCAAATGAGGGAGTAAATCATGTATAAAGGATCTTGCATGTAGTACTGTGCATGCATGGATAGCCAAAGGTGCCAATCTGGTGAAGATTGCAATGTTGAAGCCTTGAATGTCAATGAATGCTCTAACTAAGTGTGTTCATGTGTCAGTAATGAAGGTCCTAGGTGTGTAGTACCTCCAACACCCCCCCCTGAACACAACTATGGGGAAAAATAGAATATGGGCCCTGGAAACTAAGGCCAAAGGTCACCCAAAATATAGTGCAACTTGTACTAAAATTGGGGAAAGGGGAAAGACTTCGTGGGAACCCCCCCCTAAAAATATGATGTAATCAAATGAAAAGAGGAAGAAAATATAGCTACTAAGATACTATGTCCTTCACTCCAAGACGATCGCGTAGAGAGAAAAACTTCTTCTCAGTGAATGTCTTGGTGATGATGTCTACAGTCTGTTCTGCTGAAGGAGATAACTGGAAATCATTGACCCGATCATGGACTAAGTCTTTGATGTAGTGCATATGGAAATCTATGTGCTTTGTTCATTGTCGCTGTAGTGGATCTTTGCAAAATTTGAGAGTGCTCTAGTCATCACACCAGATGACACTGGGCTGGTGGAAGTAGACGCCCAACACAGTGACGAAGTGATGTAGCCACATAGCCTAAATGGTGATGTTGACTACTCCTTTGTACTTGGCCTCAGCTGAAGAGAGAGCAATAGAAACCTGCTTCTTGCTCAACCAACAGATAGGGCCAGACCCTAGACTGAGTGAATATCCAAAGTTGGGCTTCTGATCAATGTTTTCACCCACCCAATCAGAATCTATGAAGCTAAGGAGATTCAATGCAGTGCCTGCTGCATAATGAATCCTGAAGGTGATGGTTCCCTGCACATATCGAAGGATGCACTTGGCATCTTTCCAATGTAGCTCATGCAGCTCCTACATGTATCTGGAAACTTCCCCTACTGCATATGAAAGATCTGGACTGGAGTGGGTGAGGTACAGTAAGCTCCCCACTAGTTGTCGGTAGAGAGCGCTATTAACTAATTGAGTGTCACCTCCATCCTCAAGGCGGACCCCAGATAGAAAAGGAGTCAATGTTGGCTTGCAGTCAGTCGTGTGATACCTCTCGAGGAGATCTCGTGCATACTTAGCCTGAGAGAGTTTGATGCATGTTGCATCCTGGATGATCTCAAGACCAAGAAAGAAGTGTAATGGACCAATATCCATCATCAAGAATCTATCATGCAAGGTCCTCTTGACTGCAACAATGGCTGAAGCCGAGCTGCCGGTGATCAAGAGATCATCCACATACAAAACTAAGATAGGAAGAGAGTCATGTGTCCTGAGCATGAAAACATTCAGATTAGACTTACATCTTTCGAAGTTTTGTGATAAGAGAAAAGAATCCATCTTCGCATACCAAGCTCTCGGGACCTGCTTAGGGCCATAGAGGGACTTCTTCAGTCTGTAGAACAAAGATGAATCCTAAATGAAACCATGTGGCTGCTCCATGTAGATCTCCTCAGATAGGTCTTTGTGAAGAAAGGCATTCTTCACATCCATCTGATGTACTTCCCACCCCTAGGCAGCCGCAATGGCAAGTGCAAGGCGTATGGAATCCATCTTTTCTACTCGAGCAAAGGTCTCCTGATAATCAACGCCATGCACTTACTGGAAGCATTTGGCTACTAGCCTGACTTTCTGTTTGGTGATTTGCCCATTTGTAACACTCTTGGTCCTATAGACCCATTTTCATCAGACAAGTTTCCTTCCTAAAGGAAGGGGGACTAGATCCGAGGTCTAGTTCTCGAGGAGGAAGTTGTACTCCTCCTTCATGGCAGATTCCCAAGAGGGATGCCTAGCAGCCTCAACATAAGACTGCGGATCAGAAGACTGAACCAAATGACAATGTCGAGATGGAGTTGGTTCAGTGGCAGTGAGGGCAAGAGGAGGCCTAATAAACTCTGAGCTAGTCCTCTGCGGATCAGAATTAACCTCGACAAGACCATTTCTAGCAGCTGGGTGGTCTTGTGCACATATCTCACTTAAGCTCCTTGTTCTCTGATTTATGATAGAGGAAGTTGATTCATAGTTGGAAGCCCGATCTGGACTTGGATGTGGATCATCATATGCATGCACTGGATTTTTATCTGAAGAATCTGTCTCTGCATCTTCATGCTCTACCTCAACATCTACATGCTTTATATCTTCATCTGAGTGTACTGAGTCATCAACTCGGTCATGAGGTAGATAAAAGATGTCTCCATGCGGCAATTGAGGTGCATGCAAGAGACTTTCTTCAAATTGGACACTTTGCTCAATGATGAGCTTGTCCGTAGAGGAAATCAAGGGTCGGTATCCCTTCAAACCATCAGTGTATCCAACAAATATGCACTCAATTCTCTGTGGATCAAGAACTTTCATATTTTAAGAGGGGATCTTGGCCCATGCTCGAGAGCTGAAAACACGGAAGTGGGTGATCTCTGGTTTAGTGCCACTCCAAGCCTCAAAGGGGGGCTAATCCTTGAAAAATCTATGAGGAGATCTGTTGTGGATGTAGTTAGCACAATTAAGTGCTTCAAACCATAGCTCATGAGGTAGTGACTTAGCATGCAGCATGTAGGAAGCCATCTCTTTGGGAGATCGGTTCTTTTTCTCAGCAACTCCGTTCTGCTACGGAGTGTATGGAATGGTGTGTTGTAGCTATATGTCGGACCCAAGGAAAAGGTTCTGAAGTGATGTGTTAACATATTCCCCCCCATTGTCTATATAGAGGGCTTTGATCTTTCTGTCACACTGTGTCTCAACTAGTGCTTTGAAATCTTCAAAGTGCGTAAAAACTTCAGATTTGGCCCTGAGAAGATACTCCCAAGTATACCATGAGAAATCATCAATAAATGTAAGCACATACCATGCTTTGTTGATTCAATGATGAGGAAAAAGGCCCCATGAGATCACTATGGATCAGATCTAGAGGAGAGGATGCTCTGTGAGTCTTGCTAGTGTCAAACGTTTCTCTAGGATGTTTGCCATGGACACACCCTTCATAAAATCCTTTGGAGAAATTGATATTTGGCAACCCTTCCACCATCTCATGCTTGCTTAACTGCTTCATATACCTGTAATTTAAGTGACCAAACCTCTCGTGCCAAAGCCTACTACTATCATCAGCATGTTTAAGCAATAACGAGGATTCAGATCCAATAAATTCAGAAAATATATACATTCTAGCTCCATTGTTTACCTCACTGGTTGCAATTTTGGAGCTGCTATGTTGGTCATATATGTTCACTGCATCTGGAGTGAATTCCACTCTCTTTCCGGTGCCAGAATGAGTAATCTAATCAACTAAAAGCAGGTTTACCAAATGTTTTCAAACATGAAGCACATCTTCAAAGCTTCTGTGTAAATCCAAAGAGGAATAGACTTCCTTTGTAGGAGCCATATGATGTGATGCACCAGAATCTATAATCCATGCATCACGGGAAGAGTTAATTGCAACTAAAGCATGAAAATTGTTACCTTTCCCGTGTGGGGGATCCTTATTTTTCTTCTTGCGCTCTGAGGGATGTGGTCCCCAAGGCTGTGCTTCTGAAGTATTTCTACCATTTGTTCAATTTCTCTCTTCATGCAAGAGGATTCCGAATGGAATCCTCGGTGACAGTAGGTGCATTTGTCTCCTTTCTTCCCTTTCTCATTTCTAGAGCCTAAGGAGTCATTGAAGGGCTTGGTGTACCCTTCCTTCTTTGGATGAGAATGCACATTTCCCTTGTCTTTTTGCTGCTGATTTTTCTGACTTGAATCAGATCTGTGATTTTTATGGTGGTTTCCATCATGCACAACAAGTGCATGTGCTTTTGGAGGTTTAATTTTCCCCATGCCAATGAGTTTATCTTTCTCAAAAGTGAGGGACTCCATGTACTCTTTGAGAGAAGGAATAGTGTAGGATTTACCTGTTGCGAGCCTTATTGAATGAAATGTAGACACAAAGATGGAGTATTCTAGTCCGAGCTTTGACATAATAGAGAGAACTTGGCGACTCTCCTCCTTGGATTTGTCAATTCCACAACCCTTGAGTTGCAACAATGGATCATTATATTTGGTGAAGAAGTCTTGAACTCTATCATAGTTCTGTGGATCCAATGAGAGTAGCTCCACTTCGAGCAAATGTCCTTTCATCTCATCCTATTTCCTGTAGAGTTCTTTAACCTTTTCCAAAATCTCATTGGGAGTGCTGCAGGGAGATAGATGAAAGTTGAAACTGCAACTCTCTGGAGATGCACATGCATATGCATCCATGGGCCTCATCCATGCAGTTTAGGTACTTGGATTTCTCTATGGCTGAAGTGGGTTCCACTTCTGCAGCCATGGTAATCCTCTACAACCCTTTCTAATGAAGGTATCGTGCCCTTTGGTCTTTCCATTCATGATAGTTGTACGGTGTTAGGATTGATGCTTTGGGAAACTCCATTTTTCTGTCGATATTCGATCTCCAAGTTGTAATACCTACAAAATAAATTACTAGTGCGCCTTTTATCTAGCAACCTATGGGCTTTGATACCATGTAAATGTGTTAGAAAACCTCCATAGATGAATCTGGCTAGTAAAGGTTGAACACACAGCTTTGCAAAGCAAAAACACTAAAGAAAATCAAAAGAACAAAAATAATTATGATTCAGAAAATAAGTTACATTGCTTGTGATATAGCATTACTAGGTGAACATCCCAAGGGAATGCGCCATAGTGGTGATCATTGAGAGCACTTGACACCTACATCAAGTTCCAGATAGAACTAGCGAGTTGCGGAGTGAAAGGATGAGCAAATGAGGGCGTAAATCATGCAGGAAGGATCTTGCATGTAGTCCCATGCCTTCATGGATAGTCAAAGGCTCCAATCTGGTGAAGATTCCAATGTTGAAGCCTTGCATGCCAGTGAATGCTCTAACTAACTGTCTATGTGTGCCAGTAATGAAGGTCCTAGGTGTGTAGTACCTCCAACAGTTATGTTTCATTGCTCAAGGATTCATGTCCTAGTGCAAACAACTTTGCTACGCTGAACTGAAGTGTTCAATCCAAAGAGGTTCGAACTAGAGCTCGAAGAAATTGAAATGGAGAGGCTATTTGAATTATTTTTCTTAAACTGAACTTTACACACCTAATAATTTACCAATTTACAGATATGTTTTGAATCCAACACTGAATTTGTTTCATTCATTTTAATTGAGGTGATCATTGAAGATAATCAGTTTTATGATTGAAAAAAAATGCCTTGAAACACGATTATCGAACAGTTGTGCTCAATTTGTATCCCCATGTCCACATCCACACCAAACCACCGACATTTCACACCATTATGATCTCGAAGGCATCACTATTTTATTACAAAAAGATGTGGTGGTCTGAAAGTGCTACATGAGGGGCATTGGGTACCCATTGAGCCCTCTCCCTATGCCTTCATTATGCACCTTGGTGACCATCTGGATGTGAGAACCATTAGTTGTCTTTTTAATATTTTTACAATGACATGACCTCAAATTATTAATTTGAGTAGTTATATATTTTTTGACCAACAAATTGTAACACGAGCATGGAGCACAAAGCACTCAACATGGAGAGGACAATAATTTCAATTGGAACACTAACAACTTTCTCTATGGATGTTTCAGTGTTTCTTGCTCTGCAACCAATAGATAAAACTCATCAACCATTCTATAAATCTAGATTATATGAAGAATACATGTTTATTGAAAAAATTCACATACTAAATTTTTTAATAAGCAATTAGTCTATTTGTTTTATTAGGATGATAGGTGTCCTCCTATTGGAATTGGCTACTTTAATGGTTTTGCTAATTAATAATTTCTATATGATAATATAAATTGAAATATGTCTATATATTTTCTTCATCCCCACTCCATCAATGAATGAAATTGAAACTAATAACTTATTTGCATATCTAAATCATATGTGTAAACCCTGTTTACTATAATTATTTAAAAAATTACGATGCACCTATTGTTTGTCACCACCTGTGATGATTAGATAAAACTAAAACCAGTAAATAGAATAAAAAATAAAAAAATGCATTCAAACATGGCTATCTGTTAAAATTTGTGCGTTACATTAGAAAATGTGTAAGTTACAATTTTAATCCAATGAGCTACTCCATTGCTAGGTGTGCCAAATAGTATTAATAGTGTGATGCCCATGACCTCCTGTTATTGTTTGGTGTGCCAAATGGCTTTGATAAGGTTATAAAGTGTTACTGAAACGAGACATTATCCACTTGATTTCCTTCGTTCTGAGGTTTCATTAATGCTTCTGCTTCATTATTCTTGAGTGTTTGATTATGTTAAGCGGATATGTTTTTTTTTTTTTTAATCTGTCTCTTAGGATCAATAGTGCTAAGCTGAGCAGAATATTATGATGTTTCGTTTCATCTTCCCTCCATTTTACCATAGGGGCGATGCGTAGTTGTGGGTGCAATCAATGGACACAATGGGAATTGTGGCTGGCGATGGAAGTAGAAGACTTCGCAGGTCTCCGTCAGACACTTTTAACGTTTCTTTCACCGGTTTGACCTCATTCTCTAATGGCCTCGTTCTTTAATGGTAATGGTTCGGCCTATACATTTTGGCTTCTTTGTCACTATAATTATCAGAAACCTCCACTTCTGATATTATTTTATCAAGTTTATTTATTTAAATTGTCCATTCTTGTGTTAAACTAAAATTATGCAGATTCCTAATAGGATTGGAGAGTTTCTGAGCACCTTACAGTTGATCTATGACGCCTCCAAATTATTGTTAACAATACAGTAAAAGAAATGCCAAAAGAATCCTCAATAGACCAAATTACTTCCATTAGAATTACAATTAAATAATAGTAGCACCAACTCATCGTAACTCCATAAATAATTCAAAAGATTCTAAGGCTTCCTTCAGCAAAATTGAATTATGTTCCTTTATTTAACATATATTATGAGAATCGTATGTGCATATGTCATGGTACCAAAATATATTTGCATGCCTTCTATTCTATATATCTACATATTAGGTTATGTGCATTATTTTCATAATGCAGACAGTGGTGTGAGGAATCTGTTAAGTTTATATATTGTCACTGTCATGAAGAAGGTGCATCATCATATAATGATGGACTAGAGAGGGAAAGCGACACTCCACCCAAACCCACAATAATATGGAATCCAAAGCGAGATCGAATGGTCGAACCGATCTTCAATTTAGTAATGCGAAACTTCGGAGAGATGAAACAGAAGGTATGAGACAGCATATATTTTTTCTTTTATATATTTTATTTTATTTTTTATATATATTATATATATATATATATGAGAAGTATGAATATATTTATTTGTTTTATATGAAATTTTCTATAATGATCGGACCCTATATATATAATATTATGTAAATACAAAACCCATAAAACATTTATTAAATATAAAACCTAAAAACCTGTGATATCACACATGTTTAGCTATAAAATAAATATTTATGTGTTTATTGTTTGGATTAACATTGGTAGTAAGCCTTGCTATAAAGTACAAAACTTTATACTCATAGTATCATGCCACTTATCCATCCATCTATTTTAAAATGTTTTGCAGATTAATTTTCTTTCCATTGTAAATGTTTGGATACATTAACTTTTATATTTTATGTCCATGTTTTAGAGAAGACATATTTGTCATATGTGTGGAAGTATTACATTTAGGGCTATTGTTATTATTTTATTTTTTGAGGTAGTCAAAAAAAATTGTTAGAGGATTTATAACTTCTATGACTTTTAAGATTTTTTACTTCTTTTGTTTTTCCTCTCAATTAATGTTGATATGAAATGATCAGTGGAAATCAATAATCACCTTATAAACATTGAACAAGGAAGTTGAGGGGAAGATTTAAATCTAAATGATCTTAATTCCAAAACAGATTTGTATTTGAAATAAAATAGATATGATTCTAGAATCAGCTCCGTCAATAATAATATACAAAATAATTCCAATTTTATGATTTAAATGACTTATTATTTATGTTAATTTTAATGATTGAGAATGAGTTAGAGAATAACATTTCCATTAATGTTTAGAAGTCTATTTTATTAGGTTATCTATCTAGGAAATGTAATAATATTTTTTCCTTGGTTCCTAGTTAGGTATCATCATGTAGTTAAGAATTTTCTTTTGATTTTTTTAGCAAAAGAAAAATTCAAATCTAAATTATCTTAATTTTTAAAATAAATTTATATTAAAAAAATTATTGTAGAATCAACAGTGTCAATAAAGATCTTAAGAAAAACAATCCAGTTAAAAGAAATGAAATCTAAATAAATGATTATCCTATTGTATTGTTTATGATAATTTTAAAAAAAATAACCTATTTACTCATGCTCAAAATTCTATTTTACCAAATTGTTTATCCACAAAAGATAATAATATTTATCTTTTTTATGACTTACTTTTCTTCATATCTTCATTAAGTATTAAGGTTCTTAGGTAAAAGATGAAAAAAATGATCATTTAGAGTATAATAGATTCAAACCCTTGCAGAAATACAACATAGTTTGTTGGCCAAAAGAGAATGACAGGTCTTTAGACAATGAAAATGAATGATGCAATTGCATTTTGAAGTATTGAGGTATTTAGTTTCAAAAAATTCATGTGCGGTGAAATACTTCAACCTATAAAATAAAATCATATTAATATTTATAATAACAATTCTAGAACCAGGAATTTTTATTGGATTTTCCTTCATTTTCCAACAAATTACATGTGCCACAAGGGTTGATTTAGTCAAACATTTTTTACTAATCTACTTGTAGTGAAGATAATGAACTGATTTTTTCAAACTTGTGATGAGATGAGCTGATATAATATTTTCCACAATGATTACCCAATGCATGTGTTTCAGTTTCCAAATTCGAGAAACATCAATTATTTTATAAATTCAAAAGAAAAAAACTATAAATAAAATTGTCAATATTTTCTATAAAAAAAATTAAATAAATTCACATGTTAATCATGGTATAGGATGCTCTCATGCCATGAAAGAAGATAACTCAATTTTTGTAGTGTAAATATTTAACAACAATTGCAAATATTTTTGGTACAACTAATGGTGAATAAACCATCATTATACAAATTCACAAGATAAAGTACAACTTTTTTTTTTTAATTGTATTAATTTTGTTTTAAAATGATGAAAATTTTGTGTTAATTTCATTTTCTATTATATTGATACTCTCTAAAAGATCAAACACATGTAATTGGTAACAATTCAACCAGTATAAGCTTCCATTTTTTGAAAATATTTTTAATTTATAATATTAATCTATAATTTAAATTAAATTTGAACCAATTATCTTTATAATTGTTTAAATTGAATGATTTTATTATTTATATATAATTTTGATTACATAGTTTCAAACTTATATATTAAATGGTATAATTTATATCATTGGATTTTCTAAACCTATTAACTATTTTCATCAATCCATTATTCTAGTACAATAATCACTTAATAACTATCATTTTGTAATTTTATACAATATGGATATTGAATTTTGTGATATTTTAAACATTTATCAACAATGATTATTTAATAAAATAACATCCCTTAAAATAATTTATCATATTAAATAAAGAAGTCACCTATTTTTAAAATACAAGCTGTACAATAATACCACTTAAAATAATTTATCATTTTGTATTTTTAAATTACAATATAGATTATTGAATTTTGTGAATATTTTGAACATTTATCAACAATCATTATTCAGTAAAATAACACTAAAAATAATTTATCATATTAAATAAAGAAGTCACCTATTTTTAAAATTCAACCTAGATTGTTTCCATCAAAGAGAACATGCTTATAAGGAGTTTTAGGACAATGAAAAGGATAAGCTTGTATTTTGGAGTATTGAGGTCTTTTATTTCAATCAAGACATGTTTTAAATATTTGTTTAAATTACAATTTAACATATAAAATAAAATTATAATAAGATTTATACTCACCATTTTAAAACTAGACATTTTAATGTATTTTGCTTTATTTTCCAACCAATTACATGTGGCACAAAGGTTGATTTAATCCAAACATTCTTTACTAATATCCTTGTACTAAAAATAATCACCTGCTTTCATCAAACATGTGATGAAAAAGAATGATATAATATTTTCTTAGGTGATTACCTAATGTATGTATTTTTGTTTCCTAATAATTCCATGTACTTCCTTTCTTTTTTATAAATTCAAAGAAAACAATTCTAAATAAAATTATCAATATTTTCCATTAAAACTAAGACCTCAAATATGATATAAGATGCTCTTATACCATGAAAGAAGATAACTCATAAAAACTAGACTTATCAATATTTTCCATTAAAACTAAAACCTCAAATAAAATCATAGTTTAATGATATAAGATGCTCTTATACCATGAAAGAAGATAACTCATAAAAACTTGTTTTTTGGAGTGTGAAAATGGGACAGGAAATAGATTCCCGTCTTCCATAATGTTACACTTGTGCGATTGAATAGAAAACCAAAATATATACATCAATTATAATTTTTTGAATTATAATATATAATATATATTTTAAGCATTATACCATGGAAAATACTTCTCGTCGAACATGTTTTTAATTCATAGATATTATCTTGTTTTTAAGAAAGTTAAATTTAAGTTAATTGATTTGAATTTTATTTTAATATAAAATTCTAATATTTATTTCAAAATTTATATATTTAATATAGCGAAATACATTACAATTCGAATATATTAAACATTTACCATCATTAATGATGGTATAGTAATTCAATGTTTTTGTCGACAAAAAAAAAGTAAGAGCACTTAAGATAATGCACATCATTTTAAATAATGAAGTCATGTATTTTTAAAAGCAATAATTCTTCATCTTATCAATAAAGTGCCATCAGAGATTTATTTTGTTAAGAAAATGAAACATCAATAATAAATATTAGAGCTATATTAGTCAAATTGCTAATAAATATCAAAAAGTATTAAATTGTTTTATCCTAAATATTCAATAAAATTACAAAATAATAGTTCAAAATCGTAAAATATTGGATTTATTAATAAGATTTATAATATTTATTCTTTAGTTTAATATCTATATTTTGAGTTTATAATCATGGTTAACCGTGGTTAATCATGGTCTAATGCCACACTGTGACAAAGATTGTCTTAATATGAAAATCAACCATTGTCAAACATTATCAACATTGTCAACCATCGTCGACTATGGTCAATCATGGTTAACCATCGTCCACTGTCACATTCTCACAAATATTGTCTCAATATGAAAATCAAACGTGGCCCAATGTCTCATTGTGACAAAGATTTTCTGAGTATAAAAATCAACCATGTAAATCATAGCCAACTATGTTTATTTTAGGGTTTATAATACTTATGTTAGGGTTTATTTACCTTGGGTATATAATATTAGTCCCCTGGGTTTAATATTATTCGCTTAGGTTTATAATCCCCTGGGATTTTAGTATTAACCCCTTGGTTTTATTATTCCCTTGGGTTTATTAATATAAGGTTTCATATTTCTAAATATGTTGGGTTTATAATCATGGTAAAAAATAGTCAACCATTGTCCAATGTCTCATTGTGATAAAGATTGTCTCAATATGAAAATCAACCATGGTCAATGATGAGCCTCACTATTGGAGAAAGACTATTGCAACTCTTAGGGCTACGAAATTTACTTTATCAACCCTAGGTTTTGTACAAACTTGGAGGTGACACTGATATATACATAGCAAATGCATCATTCTACTCATGTAACTTCTCAACTTGGGCACTTGACCATTAGGGTTCCACGCCATTCCTTTATTGAACTAAATGAAGTCTAACTACTAACAGTGGAATGTAAAGCTATTTCTAGTGTGCAGAAGCTAAATTCTTTTCAAACGAGGAAATTAAAGATTTCAACTTGTAAATGCTATGAAATGACAAAAATCACTTGCATAAAAGAAACTATGCTAATCTTGTACTTGATCACCAAACATAGAGGAGCTAATGTTATCTAATCTTGTAGTAAGGAAATGACTGAAAAGATTGGTTTAGGTGGAACTTATGGTCATGGAATCTAAGCTCAGGAGTTAACCTACTCTTAAACTATGCTAGACTATCATTGTAGGTCAAACTGGGTCAAAAACGGTTGCTCCAGGTTTGCTACTGGAAACTACTACACAATGTCTTGAACTGTGATGAAAATGAGATCTGGGTATAAGCCCAGAATCCCAATTTCATTAGAATCTCGAACCTGGCCCCATTTATAATCGCCACAATCATACAAGATGGGTGTCAAGTACTAAAACTCTGCCACAAACCATAATACAAACACACGGGAGTACTGTATAAATTCTACTCCAATCCACTTGATACAGATATCAAAATATGTATTATCATCCTATAACACGCCATTCAAAACAACAATTGACCACATGAAGCAGATGACCAGACCTCATCTCACGCTTCTCGATAACACATAGACAAGCACGCAAAGCCCCTACAGCTCGTTCACAAACAACCACTGATGCATTCCGAAGTGCAACCCGCACGGCATCCACAAAGTCATGCACATGTACATTAAATATTGTTGGTGCATTTTCAGCCATTTCTTTCAAAATCAAAATAGCTGCAAACCGGCGATACTCTAAATGCGCATAGAGATGATACCAATGACTAGTTAAGCGATCCAATTTCTGACTTACGCCAATTTTACAGTGCCAATGTAGTTTTCCATGGCTCTGATCCCAGGTTTGACTAAGGCAATTTGATATTAAACCGAACAACATTATACATTCAGAATTATATTCTGTCAACATAGATATATATAACAGTTACGCAATAAACCAGATCGCCATCGATACAAAAGACAAAATTTAACTTCTTTATGAAAGACACACGAACTAAATCAATTATAAAACACACATAAACGTAAACACTAAACCCGGGTTTAATATATCACACAAAATGGTTACATCCTAAGGCGTTTCAGCCTTAGAAACGAGCTCACGCTTGGCTACATCTTCCTCACTCACAATTTCTTCCCAGAACAGATATCCATTACACCACTATTGCATTATATTTATATAAGAAGTCTTAGGAATGATTGTTCCTATCCTCCTTTGCTTTTCCTCCAACGAAAGCTCTCCAAAAGCATGCATGGATGTTAACAATAGGAAGTCTATCGAGACTTATCCATTCTCTTTTTAATTTTTCTTTAACTTCTTTAAATCGGCTTTAACTCTATTTTAAAGTAGATTTTCCTATTTTTCTTAAAGTAGATTTTCCTATTTTTCTCCTTCGATTCAGCTTTGCTGTCCACATACGCTTCGCTCTGCTTTGTTGCTGAGTGCTCCCGCATCAAACTCCCGAGGCACAAAAATTTATGACCTCCTGGTCATATGCTTCTGGTCTTCGTAATAGCAATTTTATCCACTGCATTCCTTCACTAGAACTGCTTCCATAATTTTCCGTGAGCTGCAACCAACCTCTACAGTAACAGTCTCCTCTGTTACACGATACCTCACCAAGCCCTCCGCACTCGGTCTTTTGACATCCTCTAGGTTGCTGCAAATCTTCTCACCTTCCGCTGCGGCTACCTACACAAAATATAAAGACCATACCTATTCATACTTCATTAAGAACTGTACCTCCTTCCCTAGAATCTTTTACTACTCTGATACCACTTAATGAAAATGAGATCTGGGTATAAGCCCAAAATCCCAATTTCATTAGAATCTCGAACCTGGCCCCATTTATAATCGCTACAATCATACAAGATGGGTGTCAAGTACTAAAACTCTTCCACAAACCATAGTACAAACACACGGGAGTACTGTATAAATTCTGCTCCAATCCACTTGATACGGATATCAAAATATGTATTATCATCCTATAACACACCATTCAAAACAACAATTGACCACATGAAGCAAATGACCAGACCTTGTCTCACGCTTCTCGATAACACATAGACAAGCATGCAAAGCCTCTATAGCTCGTTCACAAAAAACCACTGATGCTAAGAATATAGGTACAAAAGAGAGGAACTTATGCTAGTAGGGTTGGGCCCTAATCCAAGAGATTCAACTCTCTAATTCAACTCAATGCTGGATCAAAATAGAATTTCTCATTATCATAAAAATGTCAAATACATCATAAAACTAACAATCAAATGTGCTTCAGCTTAATGGCTTCCTGGCTACAATAAACTGTTGAATCCTAAATTTTCCCTTAGCTTGCTTATTTATACAAAACCAGACATACCATGACACAGGGCAACCTAAAACAAGGCTACCCGCATGTATCAATGGTTAAGGCCTTTTTCTTAATCCCCACAAAATAATTCATTACAATAGCTCAGCCTTGAACAATTAGTGTTATTAGAGCTTTATAACACAACCCTTAACTATTATGTACCTAGGGGGGGTAATATGGGGTACCGAGGGAGGTACCCAAGGTAATAAAATAATAATGGGATGGACCATAGTAATAAATAAGGTGGTTAACCCATGTCATGTAAGGGACCACAAGTAGTTAATAATAATGTAATGGGCCCATGGTATTAGTTAGTATGAGTAAACCATGGTAATGATTATGTATGTATTAAGATAACTAGACTCACATGGAGAGACAGAAGAGAATAGTCTTGTATGAACAAGGCATATGGCTTGTGGAGTATTCTCCTTCCTTAAGGAGTGATTGTATGGTGTTGCCCTACCTTAAGGGTTTGATCAATAAAGCATTTCTATCTTATTTCTGAGTTTATTCGCATTATCTTATATTTTCTTATCAGATCTATAATATCTTGGGTTAGATCTACAACAAGTGGTATCAGAGCTACAGCAAGTGGTATCAGAGCTCTTTTGTGCCCAAGAAAGTGCTCGGATACCACTTGTTGTATATCTAAACCGGAAAGATATCAGAATACAAATAAATCCAAGAATAACAAGATAGAAATGCTTCTTTATTATCAAACCCTTAAGGTAGGGCAACACCATACAATCACTCCTTAAGGAAGGAGAATACTCCACAAGACATATGCTTGTTCATACAAGACTATTTCTCTTCATATCTCTCCATGTGGGAGTCTCTAGCCTCTATATAGGCCTCATACATACAATACCATGCATCATTACCATGTTTCCTCATACCATCAACTAATACCATGGGCCCCTTACATTATTATTAACTACTTGTGGTCCCTTACATGACATGGGTTAACCACCTTATTTATTACTATGGCCCATCCCATTATTACATTATTACCTTGGGTACCTCCCTCGGTACCCCCATATTACCCACCCTAGGTACGTAACATTCCACCCCCTTAGCATGCTTCGTCCCCGAAACATGAGAAGAACACAAATAATAAGATCTACTCAAAAGAGTAGTCCACTGATACCAAGCACGTGCATCTAGCCATCCAAGAGAAAGGTGAAACCTCGATCTCGCTAGTGCCTCGCTCGCTTGAGATGGAAGTTGACCATGGTAGCTCTTCTGTGTTGATGTGTAGTAGGTGGATCGTCTCTCCTTTGTATCTGTCATGTGACTCTTTGGTTGCCATCTTGACGGTTTTCTTGCGGGGTGATGTGGGTGATGATATGTTGAAGTTTTAACCCACGATGGCTTTTGCTTGACTTCACCCTGCTATAGGGCCTATTGTGGTGTCTTCTTTTTCAATATAACTTCAGCCACTAAGCCTTCCTCTGATGTATCATCACCTGTAACCTTTTCTTCTGCAGCCTCTGTTTGTGTTTGATTGTCGATCATCAAAGGCTCATCATCTGATATGTCAGTCCCTTGAACATCTTCTGCTGTAGCCTCCATGTGCTCTACGGATGGAAATATCCTGTAATGTAATTTTCTTCTTTTTATACCATAGCTTCAAGAATTTCTTCTGCACATTAATATTGATAGTACCCACGGATTCCATCCAAGGATATCCCAAAACAACATCCATATTATCCATCTTTAAGGCATAAAAATCACCATGCAACACATATTTATCCATAGAAATCTTCAAATCCTTGTACACTTGAACATCCTCATTATCCACTTGTGTATTTTCAATGTGTTTTGTTGGGACTTGCAATTTTTTGGCCAAATTAACACTGATAAAATTATGCTTGCAACTAGGATTTATAGACACAACGATCTTCTCCTTCTAAATCAACCCATGAACCTGCAATAAGGATGTACCAGTAGGAAATAGACCCTCATGTTTCTCCTTATCTTGTTTTCTGGCATGAGACCATCTGTCTAAAAGTAATTTTTCAAATTCTTCATCCGACAAGTCTTCCAACTTCTTGATTCCTAGCGATCTCCACCATCTGTCGGCATCTTCTTGCAAATTAAACCGTACCATATCCTTCCAAAATATCCTATATTGGAGCTTTATTGTTTGGAGGAATTCTTCAATAGTAGGACCATCGTCTTTTCCTGTAAAATGTAGAGTCGTCATGAAGAGGGTTTTGAGAAAAATTCTATGACTTGGTGAAAATTTGAAATTGTCACAGTTTCGTCAATATTGCTTAGAATCCTTATTATGACCTGTTTTCAGAAATGGAACAATCATTCTGCATCTTCCCATGTGATAGAAATCCTGATCCAGGCACTAGAATTCCAGATCTGCGCTGCTACTCTCCCGCCGTCACCCAAAATTTCTAAAAAAAGTGCTGATTTTAAATCAGCGATATCTCCGTCATCCGAACTCCGATTCAACTGATTTTTTTTTTTGAATTTAGGTATTTTTTCACAAAGATTCTAGATCTTCAATTAGATTGTGCAGATCTAGTGCCAAGAGGTCTAGATCTGCGCCGCAAATTCGCTGCCCCGAAAAATTGTCTCCAACCCTACTGATTTTTAGATCAGAGATATCTCCTTCATCCGGACTCCGATTCGACCGATTTTTTTTTGAAATCGGCTATTTTTTCACAAAGAATACAGATCTGTAATCATATTTTGCATATCTTGAACCAAAACATACAGATCTGATCTACAAACTCGCCGCCCTTGAAATCCTACAAAAAGTAAAAAAAAATTCTCCACTTTTGTGCCCAAGAAAGTGCTCTGATACCACTTGTTGTAGATCTAACCCAGAAATAGTATGATAATAGAAATAACCCAAGAATAACAAGATAGAAATAGATAGAAATGCTTCTTTATTATCAAACCCTTAAGGTAGGGCAACACCATACCTTCACTCCTTAAGGAAGGAGAATACTCCACAAGCCCATATGCTTGTTCATACAAGACTATTTCTCTTCATATCTCTCCATGTGGAGTCTCTAGCCTCTATATAGGCCTCATACATACAATACCATGCATCAATATCATGGTTTACTCATACCATCAACTAATACCATGGGCCCATTACATTATTATTAACTACTTGTGGTCCCTTACATGACATGGGTTAACCACCTTATTTATTACTATGGCCCATCCCATTATTACATTATTACCTTGGGTACCTCCCTCGGTACCCCATATTACCCCCCCTAGGTACATAACATTATACCACTTGTTGTAGCTCTGATACCACTTATTGTAGATCTTACCCAGAATATTATAGATCTGATAAGAAAATATAAGATAATGCAAATAAACCCAAAAATAGATAGAAATGCTTCTTTATTATCAAACCCTTAAGGTAGGGCAACACCATACATTCACTCCTTAAGGAAGGAGAATACTCCACAAGCCATATGCTTGTTCATACAAGAATACTTCTCTTCCTATCCCTCCATGTGGAGTCTCTAGCCTCTATATAGGCCTCATACATACAATACCATGCATCATTACCATGGTTTGCTCATACCATCAACTAATACCATGGGCCCCTTACATTATTATTAACTACTTGTGGTCCCTTACATGACATGGGTTAACCACCTTATTTATTACTATGGCCCATCCCATTATTACATTATTACCTTGGGTACCTCACTTGGTACCCCATATTATCCCCCAAGGTATATAACAACTTCATTATTAGAGCCTAAATTGGACAAAATGACTAAAATGATAGAGTCATTGGTTGTTGAAATAGCTAAGCTGAAGGTTGAGCAGAACTCAGGAAAGACAAGGAAGCAAAACACATTTGCTCCAAGAAACCCAAATCCATTTAGAAGAGAAAATGAGCAATTACAAATCCTTCATAGGGGTAAAGAACCAATTGAAGAACAGAAATTTAAAGTTCCTTTTCAAAATGTAGTCATGGAGGAAGAACAATTTGAAGATGAGGATGAAATTCACTGCATGGAAGATAAAGGCAGTGCTGCCTTTTTTACATTGGTTGAATATGAAGAAGCATTGCTTCATGACCAAAACAGTCAAAGTTGGGACAAAGAAGCTGTCCTGCAGACTGGTGAACAACGAAAATACAATTTGAGGTCACAAGAAAACAATGTCAAGGAGAATCCTACCCAAAGAGTTTTTGTCCAATCAGAGTCACAGAATACAAAACGGAGAGGGCCAACAGTTGAACCAGTCATCCTCAAAGCACCAACTCAAGAGGTAAGAGGTCCTGATAAGTCCCCTTCCCCTTTCAGTCTTGAAGCAGAAGTTCAGAAGATAAAAATATTTGTGCCTCTATTTGAACTTGTAAAGAGTGAAGTGTTTAGAAAGCATATCCTTGATGCTCTTGAGCTGAAAGTCACACAAACCTCCACTGACTCTGTCAATTTGCAAGATGACAGACCTGCAGTTGTGCTAAGCCCAATGACCAAACCTGTTGATAATAATTCTCCATATTTTTATGTCTCCTTGACCATTCATGACAAAATCCTCCACGATTTCCTGCTAGATACAGGGGCCA
>APFE030048685.1:80990-99377 GCA_000404065.3 Pinus taeda
ACATAACATTAACTTTACGCAATCCTTAAGCCGCATATAAAACAAACCCCACTTTATAGTTATGGTAATGTTGGACTTACGCATAAGTCCTTCATATTTTGCGTTGTTTTTATTATATATCTTTTATAATAGAAATACACCATAAACGTGCCTTTTCCTCTTTTAGCACGGGCTCTACACAACTATTGAGGCATACTTTTATCGCAATCGCAATCTCTCACGGTCCTCTTTAACAGTTTCCTCCTCCGCTTCCGATATGCGATAAATGCAATCAAACTTCAAGCCATACATGCTGCGTTTATAACTTTATCGTGTCTGCCACAATGCATGTCGTATCCCTTTTACGCCAATATACCACTGCTATGTTTTGCGATGTGATATTTTAAATCCCCGCCGTTGATCCTCTTCACAGATCTAACGGTCCTCGCTCTATCACTTGATCGAAATCAGGCATTCATTGAGGTGGGGTTATTGATGCCTCTATTCTCCTCCAATGTGATATTTATCTCTGTCGTTAATCTTCCATCATGAGATCAATGACTACTGTCTTCTCCGAACAAACACATCTTGACCGATATCTCCCCACTGTAGATCTACACTTAGTGGATCAGGTGGTCTACAAAGATTTCGGGTGAGACACAAGCACAAAGAATACCCGTCCGAAATGAGTGGTTTTCTCTCTCCACCTAACTATTACGTGTCCAACGATAAGTTGAATGGGTGAGCTCCACCAAAAACGACTTACCATTTTTACTCTGCCCGAAATTCCTCTTGTACTTTTAAATCCACCCTTCATCTTGATTTACGGTCAGACTTGTTCAAGTTTTCTGTGGTTTTAGGTTTTCTTCATGGTTTCGGGTTCCTCAATAGTTTTGGCCTTCTACTATTCCGCCATGCAATTCTTCTCTCCTAAACTTAACCTCTGTGATTCTTTAATCACAAATTCTTCAAACATTTTATTTGGTTTGTAATTTGAATGGATTCAATGATCCATCATGATCCTATGCCTCGTTTCCATTCTTTCCTCTCTGTGTATTCACTCTCCTCTTTGTATTCGCCGAATTCATCTGCACACACACACACACTAAACCGTGAATCACATTAAATTCAACATTCAATCACTCGAAACTCACATTTAAACTGATTTGAATTAATCTTTGCATATAACAAATAAACAAAGGATTACATATTGATACTCAGTCTCTCTCTCTGGCATGCTCTTCTAATATCAGTGGCCTATTTTACGCTATGCCCATAGGCTTACAAACACATTCTAATATAGCTAAAAAAAAGGAACCCCTCTCTCTCTATCCTTTCTTTTCAATACATTGTTAATCGTTTCTTTTACAGTAGAGGAACTATTCCTCATTTATTTTTCGGTTTCTCAACAGTTTCTTCAAACAATTATGAACTGATCCTAACTTAATCTGTTTGCCTAATTTAAGAACTAACAATGGCTGAGTTAGCCTTAATTTTAAGTGAAACAAAATAAAAAAGAAATAAACATATTTCCCACCTGTCGCCTCCTCATTTAGATGCTCCTCCATCAGGCTCCCGTGGTAAATTAAATTCATGGATCCTATCCATGAGCTCTTTAATAGAGTACCCAGCACTTTGAATATGGTGAGCATCTAACCAAGAACTATCTTCAATAGGGTGACCCTTCCACTTGACTAGGTACTAAAAATATTCCTTCCTTTGAGTCCATCTAGCCACTTGGGTATCTAGGATCTATTCGATCTCCAGAAGCTTTGTTGGGGGCATTTGTTTAATCCTCAAATCATTCTCTTTTTGGGTGTCCTATGTTCTTCTTTCTGAACTGTCTTCATCATCTACCGCAATGTAGGGATACAAATCTGCCACATTAAAAATGGGTGAAATTCCAATACATGGGGGTAACTGCAGTTCATAAGCATTCACAGAAAACTTTTGAAGAATCTTGCAAGGCCCGATTTTTTTCCATTTCAACTTGTTGTATTCACCTTTAGGAAACGTCTCCTTGCATAGGTGTGCTAATACCATGTCTCCTATGTTGAATTGTGCCTCTCGCCTTTTCAAATCTACCTTTTGCTTGTATCTTTGGCTACTGTTGTGTAATTTTAATTTAACGTGTTCATGAAGATCGTTGATTGCCTTTATGAAATATTCACCATGAGCACTCTTGCATTCCAACTATCCGAAATCTCGTAACTCATGTACTCCACATGGGTGCATTCTGTATAGGATCTAGAAAGGAATATTTCCCATGCTTCAATTGGGCAAATCATTATAAGAAAACTCCACTTGTTCAAGCATACGATCCCACTGTCAAGAATTTTCTCCAATCAAACTCCTCAATAAATTTCCCAGACTTCGATTCGCCACTTTGGTTTGACCATTAGTCTATGGATGATAAGCTAAACTGAAGTTTAGTTTGGTGTCTAATTTCTTCCATAAGGTTCACCAAAAATGTCCTGTAAATTTAATGTCTCAATTCGAAATAGTAGACTTTGGAAAGCCATGCAATCTAACTATCTCAATAAACAACAAATGTGCTATATGTGTGGCGTCACTAGTTTTCCTACATGGAATGAAATGTGCCATTTTGGTGAAAGGATCCAGCACCACCATGATGGAATCAAATCCCCATTGTGTCTTTGGCAGACCTAAGACAAAATCTAAACTAACTAAGTCCCATGGTATGTTCGAAATGGGTAAGGGCATATACAACCCTGTGTTTTGGCTATGTCCCTTTGCAACCTGACACACTTTGCATCTAGTTACAAACCTTTGTACATCTTTATGAATCTTCGACCAATAGTAAAAGTGGTTCAATTGATCCAAGGTCTTGTCTATGCAAAATTGCCTAGCTAAACCTCCATTACCCTTTTCCTGGATTAAGCTCTCTCATAGAACATTCCAGAATACATAAGTGCCCTCCTTTGAACAGAAATCCTTCTTACATATTATAGTCCAGCCATGAACTGTTATCTCTCAACAATGGATTTTGGCAAGCTTCATAAGCTTCCTTAAAATTTGCATCTACCTCATACAAGTCTTTAAGATGTTCAAATCCTAGTACTTCTATTGTACTTTCCTGTAGGATCAAATTCCTTCTGCTTAATGCATTTGCCACTTTGTTGGCTTGACCACTGATATGTTTCAACACAAACATAAAATGCTACAAGTACCCCACCCACTTCACGTGTTTATGGTTCAGCTTATGCTATTGCATAATATACTACAATGCATAATTGTTTGAAAATAAGACAAATTCATTGGCCAACACATAATGTCTCCAATTCTTTAGTGCTTGAACCACCACATAAAATTCCTTGTCACAGGACGTGTATTTCTTCCTGCTTTCATTTAGTTTCTCACTGAAATAGGCTATTGGCTTGTCCTCTTGACTCAGTACTGCACCAATGGCTATCCCACTGGCAACACAACGAACTTGGAAAAGTTTGTTAAAGTTTGGTAACCTCAAAATCGGTTTTTCAGTAATTTTCCTTTTGAGCAGCTGAAAACTCTTCTGTGCCATTTTTGTCCAATGGAAAGGTTGATTTGTTTTCTTAATGGTCTCCAACATGGATGCACAGATCCCACTGAAAGTTTTAATAATTTTCTGATAAAAACTCACCAATCCATGAAAACTCCGTAGCTCAAACAAACTTTTGGGAGACGGTAAGATAACTATGGCTGCAACCTTTTTCTGGATCCATTTTTAGTTCATTCTCAGAAATCACAAATCCCAAATAAATTATCTCTTTCTTGAAAAAACAACATTTCTTCAAATTTATCAGTAATTTATTCTGCTGCAATTTTTCCAATACATACCTCACATGTCGAAAATGTTCTTCCTTCGTCTTGATGAATATAAGTATATCAACTAGATACACAATCACAAATTTTCCAATGAATTCCTTGAGCATCTCATTCATCAACTACATGAATGTGCTAGGGGCATTGCTCAATCCAAACGGCATAACCAGCCATTCGTACAAGCCTTCATTAGTCTTGAGAGCTGTCTTCCACTCGTCACCTTCTCGAATTCTGATTTGGTGGTAGCTGCTTTTCAAGTCTATCTTTGAAAAGTATGTTGCTCCACTTAAACAATCCATCATATCATACATCCAAAGTAATGGGAATCTATACCCGATAGTAATCTTGTTAATGGTCTGGGAATCTATGCACATTCTCCAGTCACCTCTTTTCATGGGAGCTAAAATAGTTGGCACCGCACAAGGGCTTAAACTCTCCCAAATTAGTCCTTTGTCCAACAACTGCAGCACCTGCTTCTGGATTTCTTCATTATCCTTTGGAATCATCCAATAGGCAGCCTTGTGGTTGAAAAATGTGCAACAAGAAATGCTAAATTTAGAAAGTGCTAAAAATAGAACTGCTAAAAATAACACTTCTAAAAATAGCAGTTTGGCCAATGAGCATTTTGGCCACCTTGGGTGAGAGGTGAAACTGCTAAAAATAGCATCTTCTAAAATAGCATTTTTGGGTCCCTTCCTATTTATAGCAGTCCCTGGTCTATCTATAGGAAGTAAATTTGAATTTTGTCTTACCAACAGTTTGGAATATTAACTAATTAATTCTCCATGAGTTAATTAGTTAAGGAAAAGCAAACTTGAAGTCTTTGTGAGAACATGCAATTATTTCTCCACTAATTGGGGAATGTGTCCTTGATTTGCTCCACTGATTGAGGAATTAAGGATGAGCTCTATATTGAGAGGATCAGTTGACTTAGTTTAGCTTAGTTAAGTTCAGTTAGATAAATTTAACAAGTTGTTAAATTAATGAGATATAGTTTGTCGATGCTTGCATGCATGTGACAACAATTATTTTCAGATAATTGTGTATTCACTCATGGATAAGTGATGCATGTCAGTTCTGTCAGAGACCCAGTTGAGATCAGAGAAGGGATGGTGTACTATCAGTTTGATGAATATTTTTCCTATAAAGGAAGCTCACCCATGATGAGGATTTATCTCCTTCAGGTTTCTGTAGTTAGACCAAAGGTTAGTGAGTGTGTGAAGAGGCCATTTCACACATGTGACATCACTGGATCCCAAGGAAACTGCACAAGGAAATAGGAGGCTTAAAGGGTAGAGGAGAAGGTTTGTGAGAAGCTTTGACTATCTATGAGTAGCAAAGGGATTTTACTAAGAGCTGGATAGCTTCCGAGCTAAGGCTTTGTGTAATCCGTACTATATTTCTATCTGTATGATAATATAGAGATGGGGTTTTAGCAGGTGCTTTTCTGAGGTAAAATCTTTTGTGTTATGTGTGATTGATTCCTTCTTATTAGTTATATGTGTTCTTATTGATGTTGCTCATGGTTGATTAAGCTTCCACTAAATTATTTGTAGAAGTAGATCAAGTGTTTTGCTTTAGTACATTTCATTACCAAGTGATCTACAGTTGGGAAATTTCTACATGGTATCAGAGCTAGCTGATTTGTAGAAAACATTCTACATGGTATCAGAGCTAGCTGATTTGTACAAAAATTCTACAAAATTCTACACTTGTTTGGCAAATTGGCTCCTAGAATAAAATTAATATGGTGACTAATGCTCCTCTTCAGTGGTAATTTGTTCGGTATATCATCTACCACAATATCACTTAATTCTTGTAGCATGTTCTGTATCTCTTCAGGTAAGTCATTGACTTCAGTATGGATCAATACTGGTTTTTGCATCATCTTCCTTCATGGGCACTAGGGTATCATTAATCCCATCTTTAACAAACTTGTAACAATTTGTTGCATCGTCATGGATGACCTTCCTATCATACTACCATGGTCTGCCTAACAGAGTATGGCACACGTCCATAGGCATGATATCACAAGTCACCTTGTCCTTGTATTTGCCAATATGAAACTCTACTTCACACTGCTCATCAACCAACAACTGGTGACCTTTCTCGAACAAAGGCACCCTATATGGAGTTGGGTGCTTCAACTTCTTCAAACCCAATTTTTCCACCATTTCTGTAGCTATCATATTATCAATACTTCCACTATTTATAATCAATTTGCAACATTTCCCATGCAACTTGCATATAGTCTGGAACAATCCTATCCTCTCTATGTGATTAACTACTTCCTTAAATGATTTTAATAATATCTTGTTCAACACTAAGGCTTCCCTAGTTTCTGGTATATTTTCCACCTCTTGTGGTGGTGCCTTTTCTTCATCGGGTTGAGCAACATATTCTCCCCTCTACCTAGTTTGTTTATTTTCAAGACATTCAAAGGACCTATGTCCCCACTTGTGACACTTGTAACACTGATATGAATTTCCTCTGCCTCTGCCATTACCTCTTCCTCGCTAGTATGACCTTCCTCCTCTAGCATTACCTTCCCTTTCACTCTATCCTAAAGTCTTTGAACTACTACCCTCTTCATTGTTGTTGCTATTCCTACCACTATCAAAGGTCTATCCCCTACCTTGACCAGAACCACGTCCTCTTCTGGCATTCTGTTTCCTAGAAATATTTTCCTCCACCTTCAAAGAATTTTGATAAGCATCCTCCATGGTCCTAGGGGAAAGAATACTAATTTCGTCTAGGATCTCCATCCATAGATGATTTACAAACCTTGTTGTTTTCTCTGGGGTATATTCAACATAGCCAACTCTCAGGTTAATTTTATAAAATTCTTTAGTATATTCCTTTACAGTCATCATTCTCTGCTTCAGGTTTTGTACCTATCTATAAAGGGCAATTTGATAATCTTTAGGCAGAAACTTGCTCTTCATTTTCACAACCATCCTATCCCATTTTTTAATCAAGGGTTCATTTAATCTCATCCTTTTTGCATGTACACTATCCCACCATAGTTTTGCATGTCCCTTCAATTTGGTGACATCAAACCTGACCCTCTTGTCTTCACTCATTTCTTCACACTCAAAATATTTATCTAATTCACTTATCTAGTCTAACAAGGCCTTTGTGGACAAACTTCCATCATAATTAGAGAGCTCCAGCCTTGGCTTGTTGATAGCCAACAAAGTTGACCTTAATAGCTTAATTTTGGGTCCTTCGTCATCTGACCTATCTGTCATGTCTATGTTTTCCTCCTCACTATCATCCCCGCCTTCTGGATCTCTACGCCTTTCTGCTTCCACTGCTGGAAAACATGAAATTATATTTCTAATCTCTTCTCGTAACTCTTCATCTATTATTATTTTCATGGCTCTTCCTCGACCCCTTCATCCTACATCCATCTTTACTGAGAGAAAGGAAAAACTTGGCTCTAATACCAAAATGATGCAGGGCAACCTGAAATAGGGCTACCCGTGTGTATCAATGGTTAAGGCCCTTTTCTTAATCCTTGCAGAATAATTCATTAGAATAGCCCAACCTTCAAAAATTAGTGTTATCGAAACTTTATAACACAACCCTTAACCTTACGAAATACTTAAGCCACATATAAACGAACCCCACTTTATAGCTATGGTAATGTTGGACTTACCCATAAATCCTTTATATTTTGTGTTGTTTTTATTATATATATTTTGTAATAGAAATATGCCATAAACATGCCTTTTATGCTTTTAAAACGGGCTCTGCACAGCTATCGAGGCATACTTTTATTGCAATCGCAATCTCCTATGGTCCCCTTTAAAACTTTCCTCCTCCGCTTCCGATATGCGATAAACGCAATCAGACTTCAAGCCATATACGCTACATTTATAACACTCTTGGGTCCACCACAATGCATGTCGTATCCCTTTTCCACCGATACAACACTACTAGTTTTGTGATGTGATATTTTAAATCCCCACCATTGATCCTCTTCACAGGTCTAACCATCCTTTCTCTATTTCTTGATCACAATTGGGCATTGATTGAGGTCAGGGTTATTCATGTCTCTGTTCTCCTCCAATGCGATATTTATCTCTGTCGTTTATCTTCCGCCATCAGATCAAAGGCTAGTGTCTTCTTCGAACAAACACATCTTTCCTAATAGCTCACCACCATAGATCTACACTTAGTGGATCAAACAATCTACAAAGATTTCGGGCAACCCATAAGCACAGAGAATACCCACCCGAAATGAGCAGTTTGCTCTCTTTGCCTGACTGCTACGTGTCAAATGTTAAGTTGAATCGGGTGAGCTCCACTAAAAACCACTTACCATTTTTATTCCGTCCAAAATTCCTCTTTTAATTTTAAATCCGCCTTTCATCATGATTTACACCCATACTTGTTCAAGTTTTCAGTGGTTTTGGGTTTTCTTCGCGGTTTTGGGTTCCTCAATGGTTTTGGCCTTCTGTTATTCCTCCATGCAACTCTTCTCTCCTGAACTTAACCTCTATGATTCTTTAATAATGAATGCTTCAAACATTTCTTTGTTTTTCATTTGAATGGATTCAATGATCCATCATGATCCTCTACCTCATTTCTATTCTTTCCTCTTTGTGTATTCACTCTCTTCTTTGTATTCACCAAATTCACCTGCACACACACACACACAAATATCATTATATAATATAATATATATATATATATATATATTGTATAGAAACCCCGACTCACATTAAATGCAACATTCAATCACTCGAAACACACATTTATACTGATTTGAATTAATCTATGCATATAACAAATAAACAAAGGATTACATATTGATACTCTATCTCTCTCTCTCTCTCTCTCTCTGACCTGCTCTTCTAATATCAGTGGCCTCTTTTATACTATGCCCATAGGCTTACAAATACATTCTAATCTGGTTAAAGAAAAAAAGAACCCCTCTCTCTCTCACTCTTTTCTTTTCAATACATTGTTAGCAGTTTATTTTACAGTTGAGGAACTATTCCTCAATTATTTTTCCATTGCTCAATAGTTTCTTCAAACAGTTCTAAACTAATCCTAACTTAATCTAGTTGCCTAATTTAAGAACTAATAATGGCTAAGTCAAGCTTGATTTTAAATGAAACAAAATAAAATAGAAACAAAAATATTTCCCAGTTGTTGCCTCTTCATTCGGATGCTCCTGCATCATACCAGCAACTGCCTAGAAAATAATGATACCTAGCTCCCTAACTCAAGTATAACTTTTCCTTCACTGACACTAGCTTGGCTGCTAGTTAAGTCATCTTGCTCGTCTGTCAATGACACTGAGCTCATGAGGAAGAGGTAGAGAATATTTGACTGATTTGAGGAGTTAAGGAGGGAAACCAAGTCTTCCACGAATCTCTCTTTCTTTCCTACTGCGATTCCCTGCACTCAAGTCAATTGAAACTTGCTCCATTTTCCTACATTTAACACACATTAGGCCATATGACATAGTAAATCACTTTTACTCTTATCACTAAGAAAAATATAACAAAATTTGTAAATAAATATGAGAAAATACAATTTAATAAGTTGGAGAGTGGCCTTGTGATCCATATAGTTTACTTTTTGATGAGCCTCATCATCATCCCCTACTAAAATTGTTGCTCATCCTTTGAGAAACCTAGTCATCTATATCCATATCCTTCATAACCCTAGTGGCCTCTCTGACATCCCAAGATTATGTGGATGGTGTCTCTTCATGAAGATAGAACTCTGCATTTTTCTCTATTTCTTTCCACTACTTTCTTTCCTCTTCTTCCTTTCTGCCTTCCAGCAAACCCAACAACAAAGGTGAACTGAGCGTAATTCCAATCCAATTGATATTCAGTGTTTCGATGGTCTATTTATATAGGGGTTTTCTCTCCAATGCATTCCTAAATCTCTCAGGAGAGTGATACTCCCTTATCCAAAGATTCTGTGGGACGTTATTCCATCTTCTCCGACATGATTGTTGGCTCTCAATACCCAACAGTCTCATAGTGTCCTCAAAATCGGAGATGGTGTGTTTCTAGGTAGTAGGGTATATTGGTGCAAGTTGAGCATCATTGGAAATGATGTCATGGTTATTGATTACAACCATTGAATTTATTTTCTCTGTCCTCGTGTAGACGGGTTCTTTTTCCTCTTTATTCTACTATTATCTTCACCTTTTTCCTCTTCTTCTACTATTATTTTCACTTGCTTAGCCCTCAGCTCCTCGTGACTCCTCCATGATGCAAGGGCCATCAGTTGTACGTCTCCTAACTTTGAATTGGGGTACCAAACATTCATGCATGTTAAGGGAAGGTTGTGTAAGTAGAATTCAGTAAATTTTGCCTTGTCTTCAAGGGTACTATTATGACAGAAATTGATGAATTTCCTATAATCCTGGAATGGCATGGTCCCATGTTGTGTTAATCTATTAATTTGGAACTTCATCCATTGGTCCTTGATGTAAATTGCATAGGATTTGGATGGTCGTCTGCATTGAAGTGCCTCCATGGAGAGGTTTGCAATGGTGGCCAAAATGGTATCCTTTTCTTGCAATTTACTCCTCATCCATGTGTTTTCTATTTGCAGTTGTGTTCTCATGGTGTATTATCTATCTCTCAACTCACTCAACTCCTTGCCCATCTATAAGAGTTTTTCTTCCATAAGGCCCACATCTTCAACTTTCTTTGATTTAGTAACCTACATCCATAGATGTGCCCTTCCTCTCTTTTTTTCAAGTTCAAATAAGAGAGGGATTGCAAAGTTTTGTGGGATCACTTTGCCTCCTTGAATGAACTTTTAGTAGTATCTCAAGTTGGGTTGTGGGCTATGCTCCTATAGCTCTATAGAATCTCCGCCAATTGTCTTTGGAGAAGCTTCCTCCTCTTGTACTTGTGGTGTTTCTTCTTGGCTTCCTTTCTTCCCCTACTGCTTTTCCTCTAGCACTTTCTGCCTTTGCTGTAGCACTACCAGTGTTTCCTATAGCACTATCTAGGGATCCTACAACATCCCTTTAACTTTATGTTGGAGTGTTATAGGTGCCTTGGGTTGTTTAGATGAGGTTGACCTGGTGACAGGATTTCTCACATAGGTAATGGTAGCCTTTGGGGTTGCTCCTGGTGATGTGACTTTTTCAACCTTCATGCCCATGGATTTTATCTTCTCCTGTTTATTTGGTGATTCATTAATTATAATAAGGGTTTTTGTCAGGGTTTGTATCTTCCCCTACTTAATCCTATTTCTTCTTCTTGTTTTGAGATAGAGGGGATTTTGTCTCTCCCTTTTCTTCATGGAATTGATGGGTGTGATCAAAGAAGACAAGGCATCAACTACCTCATTTTCACTGGGCTCAGGAGACAACCTTCCCTCATCTAGGGATATCTCCTCCCATTCAAGTGAAATGGTCTTCTCAGGGTAGGGCTCTTCCTGCTACTCCTCCTCTTCTTCTTTATTTTCTTCTTCCTTTATTTTTTTTGTCTCTGCCTCTTCTTTTTTCTTCTTCTTCTTCTTTAGCACTTGAGGATGGGTTCTCACCAAGTGCAAGGACTTGGGTCTCAAGTAAGGATTCTTTGTCCATATCTATTAATGTGGACCAGAGGACAGGGGCTCTTGATCTACTCAAAGCATCCTCTACTATTAGACTGATGAGACTATGGTGTGGTAACTGTTGTTTCTTTCCCTCTTTCACCTTCTAGCTCATGTCTATGAGTTACTGTAGGAGAAAATAGGGCACATTTAGTTTTTGGGCTATGGGCAACATCGTTAGAAATCTCAATTTATGGAATAATCTGAATTGGTAGCCATAGACTACACTCAGTCTCCCTTCACAAGAAATGAATTTAAGGATGTGGTAAGCTACCTCATCCTAGGGATAGGGAATACATAAGGGATAGTCATCCTTAAAATTTTCCCTAGTATCCATAGATGACAATACTCCTCCTCACTCAGGTTGAGCACACAAAATGATTTTCGGGTTGGTTGCAGTAGTGGCACATGCTACTATATAAGATCCTGTAGTAGCCCCTTTTTCTCCATTTTAAGGTTTTTTCTTTCTTCAGAGGGATGCTGGGAAGTAGTGTAGGGTTGGAGGATGATAGAAGAGCCTTGATGGAGTAGTGAAGGGTTGTGGCAATGGAGGACATGTCCTCTAATTTTTTTGTTTTAATTTTTGAAATTTTCATGTATTTGTTGAATGAGAAAGAGCTAGGCATGGGTATGGTGATTTGAATCGTGGATGCATGGATGATGGGTGAGTGTTTTGATGAAGTGTAGGGTCGTTAATCAACATAGAATAGGAATGCATGATTATTTTTTCATCGAGTCCCCTTTTCCTGTATTATTTCAGGACATCTTGTATTGCTATAGGGATATTCCTAACAGTTACTAGACATCCTGTAAGAAACTAGAGAATGCCAAAAATTTGGTTTTGATCCCTGAGGATGGATGAGAGTGGTAGGCACATGGATGCGATGGAGTGGATGGAGGGAGAAATGGAATAAAACTTGAGCATGTTGTCCTTGTAGCTATATGTTTTCCACTATTGTCAAAAACATGCAAAGCGAAAGAATTTATTAATGGATAGGTTGAACTTCCATGTCATGGCATTCTTTTTGTTTTTTTCTCTTTCTCTTTATTATCCTTTTTTTAGGGGAACACAGGCTGCCTCAAATGAGGTTTTCAACCTGCGTGCCTACCCTGGATGCCTCAAGGGAGGTCTTCACCCAGGAATATTTTATTTTTCTCTTTTTTGCCACTCCTAGGCTACCTCAAGGAGGTTTTCAACCCAATATTTTTCCTCAAATGCCTCATGGAGTTTTTCGTCGAGACCTCTTATTGTTTTTTAATATTTTTTTCACAAAGAAAAACATTTTTCAAGAATGCTATGAAGAAGCTAGGACAATTCCAATTAAATTTACCTCCTTGTTAATGGTACTGATGAACTACTCCCTAGATAGAGGTCTTTTCTGAGCCTTCAATATGTATCCATTGGAAATCAAGGGAATACCTTCCTCATCAATGGTTCTTATTTGAATAGCTCCATTATAATGGCACTTCTTTATCAAGGATGGGCCTAACGACCTTGTCATAATTTTTCCTTTGAATTCCTTGAACCTAGAGTCATATAGAAGAGCCCAATCACCTTCTTGAAAATCCATGTCCTTGATGTTCTTATCATTCCAAGCATTCCTTTGTACTTGGATAACTTCAGTGTGTAGGAGGGCCTGCATCCTGAATTCATCTAGACCATTCAGTTGGACCAACCTTTCCTGTTGTGCCTTTGCAACATCTAAATCCAACTAAGCTTCCATTCTAAAGGTGTTGTACTCAAATTCAATGGGGAGCAGAGCCTTGTTTCCATAGACCAAGTTATAAGGGGTGAAACCAATGGTTGTCTTCGAGGTTGTATTATAGGCCCAAGTGGCCTCCACTAATCTATTAGCCTAATATTTTTAGTTTTTGCCCACAACCTTGATGAGGATGCCTTCTGATGCTCTATTGGTGGCCTCTACTTATCCATTGGCCTGAGGATGGTAGGAAGTAGATTTTATGTGCTTTATCCCATGTTGCCTTAACAAAATTTCGATCAGATGTGATGTGAATTAAGATCCCTAATGAGTGACTAGTTCTCTAGGGTACCCAAATTTGTATAATATATTCTCCCTTAAGAAATCAATGACTTTTTATTTTCTTATTACTTTTACATCCTTGGTCTCAACCCAATTTGTTAAATAATCAATGCATATAATTATGTGCCTCTTTTTCCCTGATAGTGGATCAATTGGCCCAATGAAATCCATGCCCCACTTGCCAAATGGATCTAAGGCCGCCCGAGGTTGCAAGGGAATTTCATCCTTGTGAGTAGGTTTCCCCATACTTTGGCACTAATCACATCGACTAGTGTACCTTCTTTCATCTTGGTGGAGAGTGGGCCAGTAGTAGCGAGCTTGCAGTACCTTGAAATTTGTCCTCTTAGCAACAAAGTGACCTTGACAAGGCCCACCATGACAGGCTAAGAAGATGTGGAAGACTTTGTCCTCCCTCACACACCTCCTAAAGATTTGATTTGGGCCCGGCTTGAAGAGATTTCCCCTAATCCAAGTGAATGGGGTGTTCTCCCTTATAATCCTCATCTTCTGTTTGAATGATCGATTTAGATGGAACTTTTCAACAACAAGTAGTTGGCTATGCTAGAAAACCATGGAGAGAGAAATGAAATAGAAAATAAATGCTCATCTGGTAGTTGATCATCAATGATCCCTTCTTCACCTGCGGGAAAAGAAAGTCTAGATAAAAAATATGCAACTACATTTTCTTTACCTAGCTTACCAATGATGGTTAAATCAAACTATTGCAATAAAAGAAACCATCTAATAATTCTAGCATTCACATTAGGCTTGTTCATTAAGTACTTGATAACAACATGGTTAGTGTGTAGAAAGGTTTGATAACGAGTGATGTAGTGTCTGAATTTTTTCAAGAAATGGACAACAGCTAGGAGTTCCTTCTCAGTCATAATGTAATTCATTTCAACCTTGGACAATTTTTTTCTAATGAAGTAAATGGCACAAGGCAACTTGTCATCTATCTGACCTAGAGCTGCTCCTACATCTTTGTCAGATGCATCAACATGGATGTGGAAAGGAAAAGCCCAATTTTTTCCTCTAAATATGGGCGTAGTAGTCAACTTATCATTCAGGATATCTGGGGCCTCTTAGCAATTATCTAACCAACAAAATTCAGAGTTCTTGGCCAGCAATCCAAACAATGGTGAGGCTACTTTGTCGAAGCCCTTGATAAACCTCCTATAATATCTAGCTAAGCCCAAGAAACTCCTAGCATCCCTATTCTTTTGAGGAGTAGGGACCCTTTTTATGAGGGAAATTTTATTTGGGTCCACTTGTATTCCTTCATGGGATATTGAATGACCCAAAAACGTCCCTGCATTCACCAAGAATTCACAATTCTCGAGATTAAGTGATAGGTTCTTTTCAATGATCTTATTTAGTAATTTCCCCAAGTTAGAGAGAGCCTCTAGGAAGTCACACCCATAGGGAGTGAAATCATCCACATATATTTCTACATATTCATGGACTAGCTCAGCAAAGATGCTTAGAACTACTGTTGAACAGGTAAATCCCCTCTGCGGACAGAGGCGATCCCACTAGCCCAAAATGGGTCTAGCAACAATCAGTCAATGCTACTCTGTAAGTTCCTAATTACAATTGACAAGTGGGTAATGAACACCTACTTGGATTCCAGCGCTATTTGTTTGATGAAGAGATGCTGCTCTCACTCCTTCACTCTGGTCGGTCACAATCCTCCACTATCCTCATGGATGGACACCTGCACATGTAAAGAGAGAACAAACAAAGCGCGAAATCTAGTAAAAAAAACTATACATCAGTCAGAAAGGATGTAATTCACATTAACCATTTATAAGACAAATGAGAATGGAACCATAACAGTAGTCATCTATCTTTTATTAATGAATAATAGGAAGAGAAAGATACAACCAAGGTTCTGACGTTGAACCTATTCTCTGGCTGGGCGAACAGCTATGTATGTCTTGCAATAGACCTTCTCTCTCTCAGGATTTCGGCAGCATAACCTCCCTATGCTTCAAGACTCTTACTATCACTCCAGACAAGCATAATCACAACTAGCATTCCTCCAGAACCCCCAGAACTCCCAGAACTCTCAGAACTCCTAGAACTCCTTTAGAACTCCCCTTAACTAGCTTGTCTAATGCATGAGGACAGACTTTTATAAATGGAGAAGGGAGGAAGATTCAATGCACCAGGATGCCCATTGTGGATCGACATTATCTCCGAAAAGCTACTGAGGATAGATGTCAAGGATAGATGATGACTCTCGACCTCTATCAGATTGATTTTTTCCCTCAAAATACTTCATGATCTGAAAGGAAAAAACATATGGGTGCGCGTTTGCCAAAAATCATTACCAAACTTAGTTGGCGCGAGTGTTGTTCTAGAACAGAGCGCCAATGGGCGCGGCCCTTTTTGAGGATCTCAGTGATTGGCATGGATAAGACACTGTGTACCTGCGCCAATGGAAAAAGGGCACTTTTCAGGGATAATTTGCAGAAGGTGTCTTCAGGGAACATGAAGTACATACTCAGGGGAACATAATGCAAGTGTTTTTAGGCTATGTCACTGCTCACAGGTCCCGGAATGTATCCTCCAATGTATGAAAACAGGGGTAACAGGGACGGTGACCAATGGTGACAAATTACTGTGTAACAGATGCCCCCTAAAGCATGAGGCCCGAGAGAGAGAGAGGGGTGAAATGCTTTACAAGAACACATATAGCTGCCGCCGATAATCTGCATTGAGAGATACAATTGATAGCTCAAATACATGATGTATGTGGTATGGTCTCAGCCATCCTTAAGAGAGTACATGATAATCTAGATCCGTAGTATGGACGCAGCCATCTGGTTAGGATCAATGAATTGACTCAGGTATGGTCGCAGCCATCCAGTGAATGAGTCATGTATCAAGAATCACGTCTGGATTACCAAAGACACAATCCAGGGTCTTGCGCTCCATCTCGACCCAAACAGAAGTACAATTTCAAGCATGTGAATATGTGAGCTGAAGTCGAACATGCATGAACATCGTCTGATTATCAGTCAGTATTGGGAACTGTTAACAGACGCGAGAGGTACCACCAATAATGACAATGGCCCTCAAGGTACTATAGGTACAATCTACGGCATGTGAATTAGTGATCTGAAGTCGAACACCCATAGAATCATTCGATCGGAGGCCAATGATGAAAACCTCACGTCGAACACGAAGAACCTGCCAGTGAGGCATGCAGGGTCTAAGGCACCGGCAGGGAGTCTCTAGGTCAGCTTCCTGGATAATGAGCTGAAGTCGACAGGAAGTGACCTTGATCGAAGGTGGGCCATAGTGTTTCCCACATCATCGACATGAGACAGAGAGATAATGTTGTGAATTAAGATTGTATGAACTATCAAACGGAGGTTGTTTCTTTTCAGAGGTCAACTTCTTTTGAACATATTGGCGGCACAACAGTGGAATTGGCAGTATTTGACATCGATGGATCAGAGGTCATGATGACGAGGTAATGAGAAGATGAGAGGTCAAATAGGATTACCCAAACCCATGGAGGCAAGTGAAAAATGAGATGAGATATCCCCACCCCGACACGAAAGCAGAGAAGTGCCACGTTCAAGAGCGACATACTGCTGACACGACAATAATTATGGTTCCCAAAATTTTCTTTTCCCCCACCATTTCTGGTGAGTACCCCAATTATTTTTAACAAGCTTGATGGGGATAGCATATGCTTGTGGTGCATCATTTCGACAAAATCCAATGTCATCAGGTTTTAATGAGTCTGACAAAGGAAGAACTCGGCGTCTTTTCATGTTTAGAGAGTTTGAAAAGACAGCAGAAAAGGAAACTCCAAGGGTGTCCTTTTTCGTAAAGTTGTGTCTCTCGGGCCCGAAAAAGTATAAAATAATGCCCGAAAGAACCACCCGACCATTACGATCGATGATTACTTTTCATAAATAGTGATTTCGACCTGAAAAAGTAAAAAAGTGATCAAAACCACGTCGTTTCGTAACCATTAACGAGTTTGAAACGACAAAAACCCGGTAATCTTTTATGTTTTAACGGTCAACAAAAGAACTTAAAACGACCGCCCCTTAGTAACGTTTAACGAGCCAAGAGGAATAACTCAGCAATCTTTTCCTCTTTAAATGGTCAGGAAAAGAGCTGAAAGAAGACCATAAAGTAACCTTTTCTCGTGTTTTACTGAGCTTGAAAAAGTTGAAAAAGAGCTCGTTTGATTGCGTTGAGTTGCACCAACCCCTGTCATCATAAAAACAGCGTAAAACCCACTTCGACATGAAAATATCCCAAAAATACTCAAAAATATTATTTCTAATGTATTTTTAGGTCAAAAATGCTATAAATAGTGAAATGGTAAAAAATAAACTTACTTTTCACTTTTTAACTTGTGAGTTTACTATTGAAGGGGTTTGGGTGCAAATTTCAACTGTTGATTGCGATCAATCCAGGAGATCATTCGAGCCGCTGCCTGCAACAGGTAAGAGGCCTCATCCTTAGCTCTGTTTTCATTCCAATTTTTTAGATTTTCATCCATAATTCAGTTCCCTGCAAGAGGATTTGCAATTTCATAGGGTTGTGCCATTGGCGCGAGTTTCCCGCTCGGGATCGCGCCAATGGTGTTTTTGCCTAAAGGGGTCGTGCCCTTGGCGCGACTGTTTTAGGAACAGTCGCGCTAACTGCGCGATCTCAATTTGCCACAAATTTGACCGTTGTAATTGCAAATTATTTCCAGTTTAGGTTTCATCAATGATCTAATGATGGAAATTTCACCTTTGTGGTTGCAGGGTTTTGTCAGAATGGTTATAGAATGGAGAGAACGGGAGCATGATGCCGTGGATGCCATGGCCATGGAGGATGATGCATGTATGAATGCTCTGAGAGACTGTGGCTTGAAGAAATTCTTCCACACCTCATATTTACGTGCACAACCTGAGCTACTGCGATTCATCGTGGATGCTTG
>APFE030048685.1:102368-141962 GCA_000404065.3 Pinus taeda
AGTCTCCTTCGAATGTTTAATGAGCACGAAGTGACAAGACACTCACTTACACCTTTTCTTTTAGGGAGTCCGAAAAGGATCAAAAGTGACTGCTCTGGAGATTCTAGGCAAAAGGTTTACCAAGTGATCCGTAAAACTGCTTATACACCTTGGCAATCGTATGAGAACCAAGGACTTTCTGTACTGCAGCCAATCTTCCCGAATGCTGTGTTCGGTGCGTTACAGTTCACAAGGCGGCAAAATCAGCTTCCTATGGATAAAGGATGCAAACCTAGTGGAGTCTCCCCATATATACGCGATGGTACGTGGGAGCCGAAATCCGTGCTAGACCACAATTGAATCACACCAGGAGGAATCACCCAACCTTAATGCGAAAACAAGAGTGACTAGGTTTAACGACGCCGGAGCACGTCTCTAGCCTAGACCTCTAGATATTTGCGTTAAGTTCCAATGTGTTTTTAAGTTTATTCAATTCATTTTATGGTTGATCTTGAATTAAGTTTTGATTTCAGGTCCTACTGTATGATCTCTCAGAATTACTTAGATGCAAACTACATGCCAAAGAACATCATTTCGTTCGATGAATTCTAACTATGAGAAGGTTAGGAATTTTTCGATCAAACAAAATTAATTCAAGCAATCAAACAATATAATGCAGCTAATGGCAAGGAAACGAAACTTTTCTTTTGAAAATATGAATCAACAAAATGTTCTTTTTCCTTTCCAACTATTAAATGCAAAAGATACCAGTTTGATTTTCTTTCCAATGGCACAAAGCACTTAAAATGATTTTGAGAGATAGCTACACCAAGCAAAAGGAATAAAATCACTCAATGCAACCACAAGAAAGTTCCCAAGACACTAAAAACCAGTTTTCCAAATCAAAGGAAAAACCAAGGCTTATGAGCTATGTGATCTAAGCTCAACAAGACAAAAAGGAATTCAAGGGAGGAAGGCAATCGCTTGGAACACAACCAAAACAGTTTCAGCAATCACTGAGCAAATGCAAGGGAGCAATTAGAGAGTTGACTGACCCAAAAGAAGACCAAAAACACCTAAGGGAGGCTCGACACACAAGAAGCCACTAGATGCCCTAGGGCTAGAAATGTGAAATCGATAGAAGAAGGCAAACACCCAAAGGGTAAAGGTAATCTATGCAATTGTGATTTATGCACAACTCACTTGAAAAGTGTGCAAACGTAATCTATGCACAATTGAGAACTCTAATTATGCACGTGTGATCTATGCAAGAGAATTATCAAACACAAGATGATTCTAATGTAATCTAAGAACCAGTCAAGTGCAAATCAAGATGACCTGTCAAAGCAAGGAAAAACACAAAGACTTTCAATGAACCATGTGATCTAAGTTCAGATGAAGTCAAGCAAAATCCAAACAAGCTAGAAGTGAATCACTCGAAGCATAGAATACCAAACTTTCACAACCACTAGATGAGTGCGGAAAACAACCAAAAAGTTGACTGGATTATCAAACCACAACTTCCCACAGAAGGCTCGACATGCAAAGCCACTAGGTGTTCTAGGGCTAGGATACAAAATCAATAGAAATAAGCAAACAACTGAAGGATAAAAGTAATAACCAGTCACATAAAGGTATAACACACTTCCAGAAGCTGCAAAAGATATAGAATAACAAAAATTCGAGTTTAAGGAGCTTTCAACCAACAAATTGGCAAAATTCACAGAGTTGGTGCGACTGTGAATCTGCAACTTGCGCTATTCAGGAATTGGCGCGAGTTCCTGTTATGCAACATGCGCCAACTGGCGCGACTGTCAAAGGAAAAAATGCGCCAACCACGTTTGCTGATCCAAAAAATAAACGAGACAAACCAGGGTTGGGCCAACAGTGCTCAGAAGGATCAAACAGCAAATAACAATTTTAAAACTGACCCAGAAAGCTCATTAACTCAGGCAAGCAAGAGAAAACTAACATGAAAGACAAACTACAAATAGCTTCTCCCCAGTGCAGTTGCCAAATTGTTAAACAGGTAAGTCCCCTCTGCGGACAGAGGCGATCCCACTAGCCCAAAACGGGTCTAGCAACAATCAATCAATGCTACTCTGCAAGTTCCTAGTTGCAATTAACAAGTGGGTAATAAACACCTACTTGGATTCCAGCGCTATTTGTTTGATGAAGAGATGCCACTCTCACTCCTTCACTCTGGTCGATCACGATCCTCCACTATCCTCGCGGATGGACACCTGCACATGCAAAGAGAGAACAAACACAAGCATGAAATATAGTAAAAGCAACTATACATCAATCAGAAAGGATGTAATTCACATTAACCATCATAAGACAAATGAGAATGGAACCATAACAGTAGTAATCTATCTTTTATTAATGAATAATAGGCAGAGAAAGATACAACCAAGGTTCTGACATTGAACCTATTCTCTGGCTGGGCGAGAAGCTATGTATGCGTTGCAATAGACCTTCTCTCTCTCAGGATTCCGACAGCATAACCTCCCTATGCTTCAAGACTCTTACTATCACTCCAGACAACCATAATCACAACTAGCATTACTCCAGAAATCCCTTCACTCCCGAACTCCAGAACTCCCTGAACTAGCTTGTCTAATGCATGAGGACATACTTTTATAAATGGAGAAGGGAGGAAGATTCAATGCACCAGGACGCCCATTGTGGATCAACATTATCTCCACAAAGCTACTGAGGATAGATGTCAAGGATAGATGATGACTCTCGACCTCTATCAGATGGATTTTTTCCCTCAAAAGACTTCATGATCTGAAAGGAAAAAACATATGGGTGCGCGTTTGCCAAAAATCATTACCAAACTTAGTTGGCGCGAGTGTTGTTCTAGGACAGAGCGCCAATGGGCGCGCCCCTTTTTGAGGATCTCAGTGATTGGCGCGGATAAGACACTGTGTACCTGCGCCAATGGAAAAAGGGCACTTTTCAGGGATAATTTGCAGAAGGTGTCTTCAGGGAACATGAAGTACATACTCAGGGGAACATAATGCAAGTGTTTTTAGGCTATGTCACTGCTCACAGGTCCCGAAATGTATCCTCCAATGTACGAAAATAGGGGTAACAGGGACGGTGACCAATGGTGACAAATTGCTGTGTAACAGAAGCGACATCTATGAATATAAGCGTTGGATTCGAGGTAGGCTCTCATCTTGGCCTTTATTTTGCAATTAGGAACCTGCGTGTTAGAGTTGGTCGATTGTTGCTAGACCTCAGTTAGGCTAGTGGGATCGCCTTTGTCTGCAGAGGGGATTTACCTACACAACAATTTAGCGAATCAGTTGGGGAGTTTTACCCTGTTGTTTGATTTGCAAACTTTAGACGGAGCCTGAAGCACGACCAGTTAGCCTTCGAAACGCTATTGCTCTGCATTAGTGAAGTAGATCAAAGCCACTTCAGTTAATCTCCGGTTTGGTTTACGAACTGAACAGCTTGGAGCTAGCTTTTGTCCTTTTCTTGTTCATTTTTTCCTTGAGTTTGATTTTTGCTCTCTTTTCAAAGTTTGGGGATTAGTTCTGTATTTTTTGGTTTCCTGGTTCGGTCTGGGAAGTGCCTTGATTGTTTAAAGAGTGATTGCCTTGGTTTGGGAGCTTTTGGCTTGATTGTGGTCATTTTTTAGCTTCATCGCGGTTTATTATAAAACAGTCGTGCTACCATCGCATAGCCCTTTCTGTGACTTCTTGATCATCACGTTAATACACAAAATAGTCGCGACGGTTCTGAAAATCAAACCATCGCGGTTAAGTCGTGTGCTTCCGCGCTGACATCGCATTGTTGCTACACGTAGTTTCTTATCAACGCACTGTTGCTGTGTTCCACCCGCGCTGATTCCTGTAGGATTGAATTTCTTCAATTCTACCTCCTGAGCCTATTGGTCTTGCTATCCCCTGCTATTTTCACTTGATTTATGACTTGATTTTCATTGTCTGAAGATTGAAGCACTTTCTTGTGAGTCTTGTTGAAGCGAATCTTGCTTTTGCTTTGTGACCTAGTTTTATTGTTCCAAGTTTGTTGGATCAACTTTGCTTGGTTACTCGTTTGCAAAGGTTTGTTCACTGCTTGCTATTGGTTTGATTTTAGCCTTCCTCTTTGCTTGCTTTTGCTTGGTTTTTTAAGTGATCGTTGCTGAACCAATCTTGACATTGTTTCGATTTCTTTTCACTACCTTGGCATGGATCACAGTTGTTTGGGGTCAACCAGTTTTTTCCACATTTGTCTGTTATTGTTTCTCAAAGATTGTTTAATGCACTTTGCCATCAACAAAAAGAAAAGTCTCTTTTGCTTCATATTAGTTAATGAGAATTAGAAGCTTTTCATTTTGATTAATGATTAGTAATCTTAAAGAGAAGTTTAGTGATTTCCATTAGCTACATTAGGGAAGCTATTTGTTGTTTTGTGATCATTTCATTTGTGTGAAAGCCCTCTTACTCTCTTGTAATTAGCATTCATCGAATGGAATGACATATTTTGGCATAGAGTGTGCATTTAGGGATTTTGAGAAATTACATACGGTAGGACCTGAAAACCGAAACGTAACTCAAGATCAACTTGAAAATAAATCGAATGAACTTAAAAACGCATTGGAAAATAACGCTCACATTCTAGAGGTTTAGGCTAGAGACGTGCTCTGGCATCATTAAGCCTAGTCACTTTTGTTCTCACATTAAGGTTGGGTGATTCCTCCTTGAGTGATTCAACTGTGGTCTAGTACAGACTTGTGCTCCCACGTACCATCACATATATATGGGGAGACTCCACTAGGTTATCATCCTTGATCCACATGAAGCCGTGTCTTCCGCCTTACAGCCCGTAACGCACCGAACAATAAATTCGGGAAGATTGACTGCCATACGGAAAGTCCTTAGCTTTCATATGATCGCTAAGGTGTATATGCAGTTTTACGGATTGTCTGGTAAACCCCTTGCCTAGTTTCTCCAGAGCAGTCACTTTTTGATCCTTTTCGGACTCCTTAAAAGAAAAGGCTCTATTGAGCACTTGTCACTTCAGGCTCACTAAATATTTGAAGGCGACTAGAGTCATCTTTTTTCCTTTTATCGACTCTTAAAAAATGAAAAGGTCAAGTTATGTCCTTGTGTCTTAAAATTTATTCGGCCACGATTCACATTTGCCTGGTTAGATCTTGTTTGCATTAGCTTGAGTAGGGTTCTTTTGTGTTTAAATGGAAATTTTTCCAGAGTTCACCAACCCAGGCATCCCCTCTAATGGGAATCCTGGTCATTTCTCTCCTTCACCTTTGTCCGCTCATGGATAAAGCTTCCGCTGTTTTGGAAAGTCTTACAGCTTCTTCACCCCAACTTCTCGTTGGTTATCAGAGGCTCTCTTCAGACCCTCTCCCTGTTGACAAAGGGATTGACTTAGATTTTTCTCTTGTCTAGGGTCCTCTTCCCGAACCTGGCTGTGCCAAGCCTATTCCAGACCAACCATTGGTTGGAGAGAGTGTCAACTTGAGTTCACCGCCTGTTGATCACTCTGTTCTGGAAGAGCGTCATGATCATGTTCTTCTCATCTCGTCAAATTCTCTTGAGCCCGAAAATGACTCTCCTATCCCAGCTGATCTAGAGAGTCCTTCTTCGGTTCTCTTAGATCAGGGGGGCAATCATACGATTCCCCCACCGAGTAGTTCCGTAGTTTCCTTCGACTGGAGCCATTTGACCGCCTTCCACCTTCCATCCCATGTGCCTTTCTAGATTACAGTACATACCTGTGATAAGGCAGTACCTGTCACTGTCTTGGATGAGGGTGCATCTGTCAGTCTTATGCCTTCGACTACTTGGCAAGCTTTGGGCTCCCCACAGCTTGTGCCGGTCACTCAGAATTTGATGGCATTTGATGGAGGAACCAGTCAACCATTGGGGATCCTCCCACAGTTCCCTATTACTTTGGGAGGCAAAACTGTCTATATAGACGTATTGGTTACCCAAGGTGCTTTAGATTTCAGTCTTCGCCTTGGTCGTGACTATGTTTATGCCATGGGGGCCCTCGTCTCTTCATTTTTCCGTGTGGTTTGCTTTCCACATGATGGAAGGATTGTGACTATAGATCAATTATCATTCTTTAGTCCCCCAGTGCCTCCTGCGCAGTTGTCATCCCCTCCTGGTTTTTATCCACCAGTTGTATCTACCTCACCACAGATCAACTACGTGGCCACTTATCCCGTGCCTATATCCAGTGATGCTAGCATCGTGCATAGTGTCCTGGGGGCATTGGGTCCTGCCTTCCAAGATGTTGTCCTTCCACCAGGAGTGACACTCTTGGAAGCACCGACTTCCCATTCATTATGTTGAAGTCCGATCGGAGCATAGTTCACTTTCCTATGTCAAGCTACTTAAAAAATGAAACTAGGTATGGTCGGAGCATGGTTCATTTTCCTATGTCAAGCTCCTTAAAGAATGAAATTAGCTCTGGTGGAGCATAGTTCCTTGTCTTGTGCCAAGCTCGTTAAAAAATGAAACAAGGGTTATGAGGATAGTTCTTTTACTGTGTCAACCTCGTTAAAAAATGAAACAACCCCCTTTCCAAATCGAGTCTTTTGATTAAGCTCTCGTAAAATACAAGTCGATTCTTTCCAAGATCTCGAAAGTGAACCTTCATTCCATCCACTTTGTTGAATGCAATGAAGCTTGGGGGGCATGTACCTCGTTTTGCGTTATTATGCTGGGGGCATGTGAACTTATAACAAGCATAGTTTTTCGTTTCAAACTTGTGTAAACATGAAGCCGAATCCAAGCAGAGTTCTCCACGGTTCAATCTTGTGTAAAAATGAACCCATACTCATTTTACATCTCATGATTGCTGTCTTTATCCGCTAATTCTATCAGATGAGCCTTGGTTGTTTTCATCCCATCGCCACCATCTCTTTGGGCGATCATATGGTTTCACTTGCTTGTTTTCCTTTCCTGAGGGACCGCAGTTAAGAGTGGTTTTGTTAGCCAACCTCTTGACCATTACATGTTTTGAGTAGTTCCACCATTGCCGAAACTAGTTGCTACCCTTTATACCACTCGTTCCTCTAGGACGAGTCACCTTTAAGCTCTTTTCTGACTCATAAAATATGAAAAGATTGCCGAGTATTTTTTCCCTTTTTGACTCGTTAAAGAGAATAAAAATGGAGGTATTCTTTCATCTCTTTTTTCACCGTTTAAAGATGAAAATATTGCTGAGTTATTCCTCTTGACTCGTTAAACGTAAATAAGAGGTGGTCATCTTTAAATGCTTTTCCGATCGTGTAAAAACAAAAATCTTGTTAGACCCTTGTCATTTCAAGTTCGTTAACAGTCACGAAGTGACGTGGTTTCGATCTCTTTTTTACTTTTTCAGATCGAAATCACTACCCATGAAAAGTACTCCTCGGTCGTAATGATCGGGGGGTTCTTTCGTGCATTGTTTTATACTTTTTCAGGCTCGAGAGACACAACTTTACGAAAAAGGACACCCCTGGAGTTTCCTTTTCTGTTGTCTTTTCAAACTCTCTAAACATGAAAATATGTCGAGTTCTTCCTTTGTCAGACTCGTTAAATCTTAATGACATTGGATTCCGTCGAAATGACGCCTCTCAAGCATATGCTATCCCCATCAAGCTTGTCATCCAAAAATAACCGGGGTACTCACCAGAAATGGTGGGGAAAAAAGAACCACAATTATTGTAGTGTCGGCAGTATGTCGCTCTTGAACATGGCACTTGTTTGCATTCGTGTCTGGGTGGGGACATCTCATCTTGTTTTTACACTTGCCTCCATGGGTTTGGGTTATCCTGTTTGACCTCTCATCTGCTCATTACCTTGTCACCATGACCCTTAATCATTTGATGTCAAATACTGCCAGGTCCATTGTCGTGCCGCCAATATGTTCAAGAGAAGTTGACCTCTATAGAATACTCAACCTCCCTCTGATACCTCACACAAAACTTCTTTTCCTTCTCTGCCTCGTGTCAATGGTGTGGGAAACATTATGGTCCACCTTCGATTAGGTCACTTCCTGTCGACTTCAGCTCATTATCTAGGAAGTTGACTTAGAGACTCCCTTTAGGTTCCTTGGAGCCTGCATGCCTCAATGGCAGGTTCTTCGTGTTCAACGCGAGGTTTTCATCATTGGCCTCTGATCGAATGATTCTACGGGTGTTCGACACTGGCTCACTGATTCGCACGCCGTGGATTGTACCTATAGTACCTTGAGGACCATTGTCATTATTGGTGGTACCTCTTGCATCTGTTAACAGTTTTCATCATTGACTGGTAATCAGACGATTTTTTTGCATGTTCAACTTCGACTCCCATATTCGCATGTTTGAACTTGTACTTTGTTCGGGTCGAGATGAAGCGCAAGACCTTGGATTTTGTCTGTTGAGATCCAGGTTGTGATTTTGTGGATTATTATGATCATTACATGACTCATTCACTAGATGGCTGTGACCATGCCTGAGTCTGTTTATCGATCCTTACTGGATGGTTGCGCCCATACCTTGGATCCAGATTTTTATGTACTCTGCTATGGATGGCTACACCCATACCACATACATCCTGCACTTGAGATATCAGTTGTACTTCTTCATGCAGGTTCTTTGGCGGCAGTGTTTTCGGTTGGCCATGTTCTTGTAAAGCATTTCACCCCTCTCTCTCTCTCGGGCCTCATGCTTTAGGGGGCATCTGTTACACAGTAATTTGTCATCGTCCTTGTTACCCCTTCTCTTGCACATTGGAGGACTCGTTCCGGGACCTGTGAGAAGTGACATGACCTGCAAACACTTGCATTATATCCCCTTGAGTATGAACTTCATATGTCCTGAAGACACCTTCTGCAAAATACCCATAAAAATAGCCCTTTTTCCATTGGCGCAGTTCCACTGTGTATCACTCACGCCAATGGGGGAAATCCTCCAAAGAGGGCACGCCAGCTGGCACTCTGTCTCAGAGTCGCACTCACGCCAACCCAGTTGGGTAAACGTTTTAACAAACCAACTTGCAAAGGTTCTTCCTAACCTATTCATGAACTGATTCCAGTTTGAGTTAGTTCAGTTTGGCTTCGAATCTCCATAGAAGGGAAGTAGTTCTCCACCTCTCATGGAAGCTTCCTAATGATAAGGACAATCCCATGAATCTTGTGGATGATCCTATCTCCTTCTCCTCTCTCTATATAAACTTGTCATTTTGCCTTTGACAAGCTAATTAGTAATTCTACTCTTCAAGCTCCAAATTCTAAGTCCCAAAGTCTGAGAATTGCTAAGCTCATGCTACAAGAGGCCTTCTTCATCCCTATAAGGCTATATCTTTAATGAGGAGATCCATGCCCAAGTAACCAAGGAGAGAGAGGCTTGTTCCCCATTCCCAACAAGCTTTGCAAGGCATGTGTTGCTGATCACCTAGCCAAAGGAGGATTTGACGTCAGAACTTGGTTGTATTCTTCTTTGTTTATCAATAATAATAGACGACTATCATTATGGTTCCACTCTTATTGTCTTTATAATGATGTTTGAGTTATATCCTTTTTGACTGATATATAGTTGCATTTCTTGCATTTTATGCTTGTATTTGTGTTATTCTTTGCATGTGCAGGTGTCCGTTCACGAGGATCATGGGGATTGTGACCAGCTAGAGCAAAAGAACGGGAGCGACAACTCTTCTACAAATATTAGCGTTGGATTCGAGGTTGGCCCTCATCATTGGTCTTTAATTTGCAATTAGGAACCTGCGTGTTAGCGTTGTTTGATTGTTTCTAGACCTCATTTAGGCTAGTGGGATTGCCTCTGTCCGTAGAGGGGATTTACCTACACAACACCCATGGTGACTTACTACCGATTCTACGTGTTGTGATTTTTTCATGCTTCGGGCAACATCATGAAGTAAAGAATTTAAAAATGCAGGTAAGTTCATAGAGCATTTCTGTTTTAATACAGCTAAAAGTTTAAGGTGTCATGGTCTTACCACATCTTTTCGGCCTTCACAAGTGATGTAGCTCTAGATGATCTTCACCAATTCTGCCCAGAACTCTCTTAATGCTACTGGTAAAACTCCCTTTCCTCTTACGGTCAGGTTCTAGCCTTCATCTTGAAAAACTTTTATGATTTTTCACAGTCTCTCCTTCTTTAGAGTCTTGTTGGCCGGATAAATCAATCTTGTGGACAAGGCCAATCTCCCTAGTATCAAAAGATATCTAGCAACAAGTGGGACAAGAAAATATATCTTTCTCTAAACATATACGATTCATAAACAAAATCTGTAGAGGTGTTTAGACCCTACCTTAAGTCCAATGCTAGTTTGTAGCAACCATTCTTCAACCGTCCGAAAGAGTTTCCTTTTGAGAACATGCAATCACAAACAAGCACACATCAAATAACACCTACATAGCTAATATCATAATTCATGTTCATTATGGTGATCAAGGAATCCATCAAATAAACCATAAAACACAGCTTATTGAGAAAAACAAACTTCTTTGTATTAACTTTGAAGTAGAAGAACCTTACAACCTTTTCAGCCTTGATGTTGAACAAGCTCTTCCCAGGGTCCAAAACAGGAATCTCCTTTACTTTGACAAGCCTCACACTCTTCCACATGAGATCAAAGAGGTATGTGATCTCTCCTCACAAAAGCTCAATTAGGAAGACTAAGTTCCAGCAGCATTTCACCTCAAAAATATTAAGCTTTCAACCCCCCAAGTAACCAACCCAATGCTTTATTTTATAGTGTAGAGGAATGAGGTTACAAGTCCACCTATAAAGGGATAGAGTCCTCCTTCAAAGGGATAAGCTCCTCACATCAAGGGGTTAGCTCCTTAAGGCATGGGATGCATGAACCTTAAGGGAGCGAACTTGCCACCTCAAGATTCCTTCCAGAAGCTTCTAGAAATGTCTCAAAGTGATTTTCTACGAATATACTTGCACCTTTTTTACTTTTACAGGTGTCCGCACCCATAACATAGAGACAGAGTGGTCAGTTGCGCAGGGGACATGACCTTTAGGTGCGGGACCGCAGGTAATGCTAAGAGAAAGTGTGGAACCAGAGTTTTATAGACTTTTGAGGGATTTCTCTTATTTTCAAGGCTTGATATGAGGAACTAAGGCTTAAGACTTGCAAAGGAGGAAAGTATGAGTGGTAATGGACTCACACAGACTGCAGAATGTCAAGGTGACAATTTTTTGTGCAACAGATTGCCCCCTAAAGTGCAAAGTCTATAATATAGTTTGTCACCTATGAAGAGTGAAGTACTTTATCATTTCAAGGATCATCCTATGGACACCCCAGTCGGAACCTGTAAAAGCATTCAATGCAAAATATATATATGTGAACATATCATTACTGAGGTAGGCATTCCCATACTCAGATCAAAATTGACTAGAAAACTAATTAAACTGCTCTGATACAGGAATGATTTTGTAATACATCAAGAGTGTAGACACAGTATGGATGCAGCCACCTGTTTATGAATAGTCCATTGTATAATGAATAACAAAATTCCTCGCAGCCTGGATGGTAGAAACTAGATCCAGGGTCTTGATTTCTACTTCCTGAACTAGAACGATTCTATCCATGTGAATGAATATGTCGAAGTCGAACATGGTAGAAACCACTTGATTACCAATCAATGATGTGAACTATTAAAAAGTGTGAGAGAAACCACCAATAATGTCAATGGCTCTCAAAGTACTCAGTACAATCCATGAAATGTGAAAAAATGAGTTGATGTCGAACATGTCATAGAATCATTTGATCGAAGGTCAATGATGTAACATATCATCGAAGGCGAGAAACCTACCATTAAGGCATGCAGATTCCAAGGTACTGATGATTTCTAGATCATCTTTCTAGATAATGAGCTAAAGTCGATAGAAAGAGATCTGTTGTAGGCAAGCCGACAACACGAAATCATAGATCAAGTTTTGAAGAAACATATTGGGAAGGAATGACTCAGGGATGGTCAAAATGGATGACAGATATTTTGCAAATCAATGGTTTGTTTGAACTGACCTCTTGAACACATAACGACACTGCGGATGGTTTGGTGACAATTTACCCAAAGCTAATACCTAGAAACCGGTTGAAGAATTTTAATATGGTTTGATTAACTGTTAGGCAAAGGATTTCCCAACCCAGGTGAACAAAAAGTGTCACATTCAAGAGTGGTTAACTTCTTTTCTAAAACACAAAGTGTAACAAACAGGTTCATTTTTCTCTCTTTTCCCCCACAATTTCTGGCAGGTACCTCTTTATTTTTGACAAGCTTGAGGAGGATAACATCTGTTTGTTTATAAGCTCATCCTTCGGATGAGTCCAACTTAGTTTAAAATTAAAACCCTAAGAAGGAGTGGTTCATTCCTGTTTAAATTGAACAGGTCCTTTACTATTAAATTTTAATGAGTCCAGTATAGGAAAAACTCAGTGTTTTTCAATTTTAGGGAGTCAGAAGAAAAATTTAAGAAAACTCCATGGGTGTCTTTTTTCGTAAATTTGTGTCCCCCAAGCCTGAAATAGTATAAAATAATACTTGAGAGAACCACTTGACCATTACAATCAAGGAGTACTTTTCATAATTAGTGGCTCCGATCTAAAAAAGTGAAAAAGTGATCGAAGACACGTCGTTTTATGACCAATATCAAACTTGAAACGACAAAAGTCCGGCGATCTTTCATGTTTATATGGTCAGAAAAGAGTTGTAAGTGGACCGCCTTTTTAATTCTATTTAACGAGTTTAAAAGGGAAATAACTCAACAACCTTTTCATATTTTACGAGTCAGAAAAGAGCTTAAAGAGGACTCCAATGTTTCGCTTTTTCGTAAGTTTTGGAAGAGTCCGAAAATGTGAAAAAGTATGCTCTTGGTTGAAAATGATCAATTTTCCTCGAAAAATCCAATATTCTACACAAAAACTCAAAACATTACTCATACCTGTTTAAGATAAATAAAAATGCATCAAAAAGTTACCTTTTTAAAGTGAAAAATAAATAAATTAAAAATTCATTTATTCAAAAAAGCTTATAAAAAGGGATTTTGTAACTTCATTTTTACCATTTGATTTCAGAGTGAGAAGTGAGAGCTTTTGGGTAAGAAACTTCCTGTGAGGATTGCGGAAGATTCGTCCGTTCGAATCGAAAACCGTCAACTCCAGGTAATCCACATCATCTTATCTTGCATTTCAACCATTTACATTTCATTTTAGGGCTTTCATTTTGATTTTTAAGGGAAAAATTGGTTTAGAAATCTGCTCGTGGGGGTCCGCAGGTGCAACATGTGGCCCCTGCGGACCTTGACTTTTTTCTACAAAATTTCTTATGACACGTACGAACTGTATGCACTGTCTGTAACTAGCAGGTGCGGACCCTGCGAAATGGATTTTAAAATTTCAAATTTCTCCATTTCCGCCCAAATGTTTTTTGAACTAAATTGTTCTAATATGTCTTTTTTTCATTGTAGGACATACAAAATGCTTGTTTGGCGGGAACGTGAGCATGAGGATGTGGACCTTGCAGCATTAATTCATCCACCCACAATACGAGCATTGAAAGCATGTGGACTATTTAAATTATGGGCCATACCAGGCATGAGGGCCCAAGTAGACTTCTTGTAATGGTTGGTAGACAGGTGGAACATACAGGACCAGTGTTTCATGATTGGTGGCCACCGGCTCGAAATTGAGCTAGACAACATATATTTCTTGATTGGCTTGCCCAAGAGAGGCGAATGATTATCTCTTTTCAGGACTAGGCCAGGTGGCCAGTCTGTCGCTAGTCTCCGATTAGAGTTTTGCAATGATCAAACAGAGGACAAATGGATCGATATTAAAACTATTGACCGTCATAAACTTAAGGTTATTGCATTCACTGTCACCAGACTATGCGGGAGTGTAGCATTGCATGTAGCTACTGGATCCCAGATGCGAATGGCAGTAGACTGTTATCGAGGCACCATCTTCAACTAGTGCGAGGCTGTGTTAGCGAATGTAAAAGGCCAACTAACTAGACCAAAGAACAGACAACTAAAAAACTTTGGATATGGTTTCCTCGTTGTGAGATTTGGTCTAGAGAGGGTCCCTATGTTGGTCCCACAGAAGATTTCCGTTGAGGCTGGTCTTCCTCGAGAGCCTAGGGTAATGCGTTAGGTTGCAGTGATGGCCCGTCATCCTAAGGAGGGTTCAGAGGTTGTTTGATTTTTGCCTGAGTATCTTGGTTGGTTGAGAAACCAAATTTTCATGATTCAGTATTTTCCATATGCTAGGATGGATTATCACGGTGACCTAGACATGATTCTTCCACCAAGAGAGCAGTGGAATGATTCAGGTAAAATCATTTTCAACGATTTTTTTTTTTTTTTTTTTTTAAATCGTCCAAAACTAACAGTAAAAAGTTTTAAATGTAGATGTGGGTCCACGATGACTAGCCGCTCTCCAACCTTATGAGAGGAGACACCCAGTTGCAACAATACTGGCCCCACAGGACCAATCTACAAAGACCCTGACTAAATTTGAGAATCATCTAGAGCGTTTGACAACAGATATTCCAGAGATTGGCACAGATGATATTCCACTAATGTTACAGTGATATGTGATTGGGGTCTTAGGAACTTTTAGGAGGTTCCTTTGTAGGGTGGCCCGAGCAGTGGTTCCTTATCATGATCATCACTAGGGAAAGGATGATCGCTTTTGTAGGCTCATATTACATTTTATGCCTTTTTGTACTATCATTTTTGCCAATCATAAGGTGTTTTTCAACCTATGATCGAAGACGATGTATATTTTGACACACTTCTATGCTATGATATATCACTATTACTGGCTATCTTGTGTAACATGTTATTGAATTTGTTTTAAATTTACTGTTTTGATTATTGCAAATGTCTATTTATCATATGAGAAGCAACTACATCTGCTAATGTATTTAAATATCTTGGAATACGCTGATATTCAATGTAATCAAATTCACGTTCTAAGAGATGAACTCTAAAAAATAATCTTAATAACACTAGATTTCTAATGGCATAAACCCTGTTAAGTTGTAATACAATGAGTTCAGAATCTAACCTAACAATCAAACTCTGAATCCCAAATAAGATGGATTCAGATAATAACTCAATCACTGCACTATACTCTACAATTTTATTCGTTGTTTGACCGATGCTTACCCCATGCATAGATACTGACTCATTAGAGGGTGAATAGATGACCCAAGCTATGAAAGAAATGTTCCATGTATTATGACAAGCACCATCAGCAAGAGCAATGTATGTTTGAAGAGACGTCGACATATGCAATATCAAGAGTAAAATCAAGAAAAGCAGGAATAACGATAAAAGCACTCTCTAAACTAGGCACACTTTTCTAATCTAAAACACACTAGCTAGAAAGAAACTAATCTAACAAAAATATCCACACCAAAATTTAAGCATAATATCTTTTAAGATAAAGCCCATTTCTGGGTTTACCCAAAGAGACACTATCAAAATCTACCAATTCATAGGACCCTTTGCCAGCTTTCGCTTAACAATATAAGGACCATGCCACATAGGTAAAAAATTTCCAGCCCCTAGCTTATCATTTGCTTGATCGTATAGTAAAACTAGGTCTCCTTCCAAAAAATTACAAGGTGTAACATTTCAGTCGTATTGAGCTTTTATTCGTTTTGCATGAGTTTCGATTGCTAATGCAGCATTGCGTCGATTCTCATCTAGCTAAGCTAAGTACAAAAAATGTTTATCCTCTTCAAAAGTGGCTGGGAATAATACTATGGCTAGTTTCAATGACGGAATTTCGCATTCAATAGGTAACATTGCTTCCAAACCGTAAACCAGTTGAAAAGGAGTGAAACCTGTTGATGTTTTTACTGAGGGTCGATATGCCCAAAGCATTGAAAGTAGCATTTTATGCCAATTCGACCTATGAATACTATTACACAGTAATTTGTCACTGTCCTTGTTACCCCTTCTCCCACACATTGGAGGAGTTATTCCGAGACCTGTGAGAAATGACATAACCTGAAAACACCTGCATTGCATCCCCTTGAGTATGAACTTCATATGCCCTGAAGACACCTTCTGCAAAATACCCATAAAAGTAGCCATTTTTCCATTGGCGATGTTCCACAGTGTATCACTCGCGCCAATGGGGGAAATCCTCCAAAGAGGGCACACCAACTGGCGCTCTGTCTCAGAGTCGCACTCGCGCCAACCCAGTTGGGTAAAGTTTTTGACAAACCAACTTGCGAAGGTTCTTCCTAACCTATTCATGAACTGATTCCAGTTTGAGTTAGTTCAGTTGGGCTTCGAATCTCCATAGAAGGGAAGTAGTTCTCCACCTCTCGTGGAAGCTTCCTAACGATAAGGCCAATCCCATGAATCTTGTGGATGATCCTATCTCCTTCTCCTCTCTCTATATAAGCTTGTCCTTTTGCCTTTGACAAGCTAGTTAGTAATTCTACTCTTCAAGCTCCAAATTCTAAGTCCCAAAGTCTGAGAATTGGTAAGCTCATGCTACAAGAGGCCTTCTTCATCCCTATAAGGCTATATCTTTAATGAGGAGATCCTTGTCCAAGTAGCCAAGGAGAGAGAGGCTTGCTCCCCATTCCCAACAAGCTTTGCAAGGCATGTGTTGCTGATCACCCAGCCAAAGGAGGATTTGACGTTAGAACTTGGTTGTATTCTTCTTTGTTTATCAATAATAATAGACGACTATCATTATGGTTCCACTCTTATTGTCTTTATAATGATGTTTGAGTTATATCCTTTCTGACAGATATATAGTTGCATCTCTTGGATTTTATGTTTGTATTTGTGTTGTTCTTTGCATGTACAGGTGTCCGTTCATGAGGATCGTGGGGATTGTGACCAGCTGGAGCGAAAGAATGGAAGCGACGACTCTTCTACAAATACTAGCGTTGGATTCGAGGTAGGCCCTCATCATCGGTCTTTAGTTTGCAATTAGGAACTTGCGTGTTAGCGTTGTTTGATTGTTGCTAGACCCCATTTAGGCTAGTGGGATCACCTCTGTCCGCAGAGGGGATTTACCTCCACAACAAATACCAATGGTTTGTTGGATCATAGTGACTAGAACTTTATTGATAGCTTCAACTAGACCATTAGCCTATGGATAATATGGAGGAAAACTATCATGACGTAGACCAAGTTGATCTGTCAATTCAGTCATCATGATGTTTCGAAAATGATTCCCATGATCAGTAATAATAGCTTGAGGAACACCAAATCTAGCAATTATATGATTGAATACAAAAGTTGCAGCAGTTTTGCTGTTTGTCGAAAATGTAGGCATTGCATTGTTCCACTTAGTAAAATAATCTACCGCAAGGATGATATACACATGCCCTCTGGCTGAGTGAGGGTTACATGTAATAAAGCCAATACCCCACTTTGCGAAAGGACCGACAAAAATTATAGGGTGGAGAGGAGTGGGTGGATCATGCATCTTATGATAAAAAATTTGACAATTGTGGCATTTCTGGACTGCATAGATACAATCTTTGAATAAGGATGGCCAGAAATAATCAGCACTCAATATCTTTTGGGCTATGGCATACCCAAACATATGACTGCCACATGCTCTAGAGTGACAGTCATTCAGAACCTTTTCAACTTCTTCATGAGTTAGACAATGTCGGAGTATAAAATTCGCCCCACGACGATAGAGTGTATCACCAATAATATTGTATTGTTGGGATTGGAAACGTATTTTCCGTCGCTAAGATCATGAGATTTCAGGCCGAAAAGATTAGGTTTGGAGATAAACAATAATATCTCCATACCATGGATCAAGAGCACTGATAAGAAACAAGGATCTATCTGCAATGGGTTCTTCCGCCATAGTTTTAGTATTAGTACGCGGGAAATCACACATCAGTTCCGCAAAAACCAAAGATTTCTTTGCCTTGGATTTTTCAAATTACAAGTCAAATTCCTGCAGGATAACTATCCATTTGGAATACTTGCCCCCTAGCAATTGTTTGGTCAAAATATACATCATAGGGTTACTGTCAGAAACTGTCGTGGTTTTCAATATAAGATGTAGTGACGAAATCTTTGGACAGCTTGAACAGCTACCAAGGCTAGTTTCTCCACATGTGAATATTTAAGCTCAGTTGGATTCAAAGTTCGACTAAGATAATAAATCACATGTTCACTGTTGAATTCATCTTCCCAAACTAAAACCATCCCAATGGTGGAATGAGAAGCGACGAGGTACAAAATGTAATCCTGGTTGTAATTGGGAGGATGCAATAATGGTGCATGGGTCAACGCATGTTTAAGTGCATCAAAATATATGTCAACTATCTCATCCCAAAAGAATGGAGTATTCTGTTACAATAACTTGGTAAAACCATTCGTTATCTCAGCATAGTTAGGAATGAAACGATGTAAAAAGTTTGTTTTCCCTTGCAAACTTTGGAGTTGGCAAAGAGTCGAGGGAGGAGGAAATTTGACCATAGCTTCTACCTTCGAGGGATCGACACGAATGCCAACTTTTGAAATGAAAAATCCCAATAAACGACCAGTTTCTATACAGAATACACATTTGTGTGGATTCAGCCTAATTCGATAATGCCTACATCTCATAAAGATTGCTCGCAAATGAGTGAGATGATTGGCTCTACGTAATGAATGGGCAGGTAAATCATCAAGATAAGGCTGCACAATGTGCTTGATGTCATGAAATACATAAGACATAGCCCTTTGAAAAGTTGCTCCAGCGTTCTTTAACCCAAAAGGTAATTTGCAATAAGAAAATCTCCTCCATGGACAAATGAAAGCTATTTTAGGTTGATTAGCAGGGAGTATGTTGATTTGATTATAACCGGAAAAACCATCCATAAAGGAGAACATTTCACTACCGGCACAATCATCAATAATTTGATCGATATAGGGGGTAGGATAATTGTCTTTAGGACAAGCTCGATTAATATCCCTATAATCGATACATATTCTTATCGTTCCTTGCTTTTTGTTAACAGGAACAATATTCGATACCCAATCCATTAAAGGAATTGGATAAATGAAACCTGCTCGAAGTAATTTCTCAACTTTAGCTTTAATAGTAGTAGCTTTTCTTGGATGTATCTGATGTAAACGTTGCCGGACAAGTTTAGCATCCGAGTAAGTTTTAATTTCATGGACAACAATTGATGGATCGATTCCTGGCATTTCTTCATATGACCAAGCAAACGCGTCGCAAAATTCTTGAAATAGGGCTTTATAAGTTTGGATTTCATCATTTATATAGGAAGCACCTATGTGAATGTTTTCAATAATTCTGGGTTTAACTGAAATGTCAATAGGAACCGTTCGAGAGATATTTCCCAAATTCAACTTAGAATCAGGATGTTGCAATGGATTTTGTGGTTCTTTGACATAATCAGTAGTAAAAATAGATGAAAAATCATTTTCAAAATGATCAAGCTCAGGTAAAAACAAAGATTGATTATGAAAATATTCCCATAGTAAATCATTAATAGACAAAAGTTCACGAATTTGCTCATCAGTATGAACAGGATCAAAAAATGTTGTTGAGGCTGAGTTTGATATCGAAAGTGATTCCCCATGGACCACATTCATTGGATCAGTTTGGGTTGAACAAGAGTCAGAAAATGACTGTACAACCTGATATGCAATTTCAAAGGGACTCAAAGGCATTGCGTTACCAAATGAATCCACCTTGAAATCGGAAGGTACGATCAAAGGATTATCAAAAGAAATAGTGTTCGATGATATCATATGAATAGTTGCAATAGAAGGCGATACGTTAGGAGGAGGGAAGGAAAAAGATCCTAGTAAACCAGAATCTTTAATCAAACCTACCCCAACATCCTTATAAGGGATAGTTGTTTTACCGACATGTTGAATACTATCTGAAGAGGGTGGGTTGGATGAAAAATAGGTCAGCTGGTCTATCGTAATGATCTTTCCGTTATGAGGAAACTTGATAAGCTGAAAGACCGATGAAACAATAGCAATCATAGTGTAAGACCAAGTGCGACCCAAGAGAAGGTTGTAATCTAGAGGGGCATCAACCACTTCCACATCTAGATTTACAGTTTTGCCTTCGACCCCTATAAGTAAATCCTACAAAATGCCAAAAGGATGGAACCCTCGACCATCAAAAGCCTTTAGAATCGTCAGAGACTAATTGAGTGTAGGAGAAACAAGCGATCTCCAACACTGGATCAACATAATACACGTAGAAGCTCCCTCATCAATCACAGTCCGAAAGCAAAGTCTGTTTTTTACTAACACTGGAATCTGGAGAGCCATTTGATGAGGTAGGCAGGGTGTACTATTCTCTAAATCAAAGATTATTAGGTTTGATCCTGAATATCAACAGTTCCTATAGCAGACAATAGTAATTTACATTGTGCTAGGCATGATTGTAGCACCTCCAAAGCCGACATTGCTAAAGGGGAAATAGTTAAGTTTTCAACAATGCTATAATTCTAAGCAGCTCTCACATGTGGATTGAAAGTTGATTTCCGAAGTATACCTTTAGCAGGTGGTTTGATTACTAAGTTAGGGTTAGGTTTCTCGATCTGTAGCAGATCAAAACCGGGAGGAGTTGTAGTTGATGGGTTTGAATTAGAAGATTATGCTTCTTTATCACCAACAAGATTTTTACTACCATAATCTTGTGATTGCGTCGCAACCCTGACATGAGACATCATCATAATGGGTTCTTCTGAGGCATTTGAGGAAGAACCAATCATCTTACTATCTTGATTAGGAAAAGGATCCTTCAAGACAGTAGGCGTTTGAGAACCTTTGATGATTTTCGAAACCTCTGCTCGATGTAGGCAGTCTCTTGTAAAATGCCCCTCATCACAAATGAGACAAGGATAACGAGGTTTACGTGTCTCGTCAGTAGATTCATTTTTATCTGTTTTCTCTTTTGAGTTTTGTTTATTTTTCTTCTTCCCCTTCTTTTTACCACTAGAATTTGATTTGGCCATAGATGATTCTACGACATGGATATCGATAGGAATTTCAGCATAAGAGTCTCCTGCAAGGGAATCTGGTAAAGTTATAATAGGATAATAATTCTTTGAATATTTCTTCTTGCTTTTGGTACTAACTAAACCAATCATACCATCAGCGTCATGAGACCCTGAAGAAGCTGCAGTTATTTGATTATGTTTCGGAAGGTCAGGGATTTTTTCATGTAAAGTACCTGACTGCATATATACGAGGTCAAGGTACTGAGCCTGAGCAATTACTTTCTCTTCAGTAACAACTCTTGCCTTAGCTACATCTTCAGTGAGTTTAGGTAATAATGATTTTATGAACCATTCTGCTAAAATTTGATCCGGAATGAAAACTTTCACCAAACATCGTCTACGTCGCTATTCATGAATATGATCAGAAATATATGTTGATGTAGATTGTTTTAATGAAGTTAATAATTCCGTTCCATTGTCGTATCTGACAGGAAACTGAAAATGAGTTAAGAAAGAAGGGCTAATTGACTAAAATTATAAAAAGAGCCTCGTGGTAACTCAATGTACCATTTGGCAGCAAGACCAATCATAGTGCGTTGAAAAAGATGTAAGTGAATTGAATCGTCAATAATGGAATTAGATGCACAACAGAGGTGATAAGTCATCACATGATTTGATGGATCTTCTCTTGACTTACCCTCAAACTTTGGGATATCACTGGGCAACTTATTAGGCATTGGCGGCCAATACGGAAGATAGTAAATCGCATCATTCATAAAGCGTGACAAATCAGGTAAATCCAAAGTTGCAATAAAAGGTAACTGACGGTTAGGGTCTCGAAATCCTTGGGTAACAAGACCAGCCCCAGGAGGAGGATATCCACGATACCCTGGAATTGGATTTGTATTAGGAATATTATAATCTCCTGGGAAACCAGGATTAACCAGACCAAACTGGGGTTGCTAAGACTGTTGATAAGTATAGCTAGGGTACGGTTGATACTGATAGACTGGGTTTTGTACAGTAGGACTAAATTGATACTGTCCCTGGTACGGTTGATAAGTGAATTGTGGTTGACTTGTGACAACCATACTTGGACCAGCTTGTCCTACAGGCATTTGGACCAAAGTTTAAACTGTAGGTCCTGACTGTGGTAAAGAGGCTTGAGGAGTTTGCATTGATACAGGAACAGTAGAAACCAGAGCTAATAATACTCCAAAAACATGTGTGGATTGAACAGAAGCTGCAATAGTTGTAGCAGTAGTTTGAGGTGGAGTCTGAGGTGAACTAGGCCCAGACTACTAAACTGAACTAGGTGCAGAAGTTTGAACAGTAGGCTGGACAGGTTGCTGGGTTGGACTAGCAACCAAAGGTTGTCCAGGTTGACTTGATAACTGCACATTAGGTTGCATAGTCTGTTGAATTTGAGATGGATCCCACATCATATTCATTCCGGGGTATGGACCCATAAAAGGTTGTGCATATGGAGGACCATAACCGGGTTGAGCGTAGGGCTGATAATTAAGCGACACATTTCTAGGTCCTTGTACAAATGGTTGACCAGAAGGTGGTTGGAAACCTTGAGTTGGGTACTGACCTTGAGGTTGATAACCTTGAGGCACATATTGAAACTGGGGTTGACCTTGAGGTATATATTGATACTGGGGTTGACCTTGAGATATGTACTGAGTCTGGGGTTGACCTTGAGGTATATATTGTCCTTGAGGTTTCCCCCCAGGCGGTCACTAACTACCTTGAGGTTGCCCCCCAGGTAGCAACTGACTACCTTGAGGTTGTCCCCCAGGTGGTAAATAACTACCTTGAGGTTGCCCTCCAGGCGGTAACTAACTACCTTGAGGTTGTGGATTTGGAATAGTACCAGACATCATAAGAATTTCTTCTACGCTCAACGGTTGAGTTCCATTATTACCAGTTGATATATCATGTTCAATTGGTTGAGGAGATTCTCTTGAAAAAGTACCAGTGAGTGACGAGTACCCCGAAGGAATAGAAGGACCGCCATATAAAAATGTTTCCGGTGTTTGGGAAAACATAGATGACTGTCTCGACATATTCAATGGAGGATAATAGCTTCTGGGTGTTGGATGAAAAGGAATTCGAGGTGGTAAAAAACTAAAGCCTGGGTTTTCTAAAAAATTTGTCAATGATACGTATCAAGCGTCACCCCTAAAAGGACTCTAGAAAATTGATTCATGCTCCTTAAGTTCTAAAGTTGGTTGATTTTTGGGAAGAATTATGTCTTAGTCTGGACTAACAAGTTCTTCAATAGAAATGAGTCTAGAAGGAAGATTTTGGGTAATGATATTTCCTACCCTGGGTGAACCAGGACCACTAGAAGTTGGAGAAGCAAATCCTAAAGATGGAGTAGGAGCAGGTTCAATTTCAAGCTTAGAAATTTCAGGTTCTTCAGCTAATTCACTAGTAGGAGAAATACTACCAGTAACTTCAGAAAGTGAAATTGGCTCAGAAATATACTCCGTTGTCTATACTTGATAGTCAGGATGAACAATTAAGGATGACTCTTTGGCTTCTAGTGACCCAACTATACTGTCACTAGGTGATACAAGAGCTCGTAGCCCTTCAAGCTGGCTTGGTGTATATTCACGAGGTTGCCCCTAAAGTCTACGAGATTGTCTCGGTAATTCGGCCATGATTAAATATTTAATTGCTCACATGCAAACAAAGAAAAAATTCAATAAATCCACCTAAAGTCTCTAAAGAAACAAACAATTGAAGCACTCGCCTAAAAATCTAAGAGTTTAAACCACACATAAACAGTAACTTCCCGTACTAAAAACACTAGTTGGTGATGAAATCCAATGTCATAGAATTTAATATAGAAAGGGCAGTTGGAATAGTTACCCCGACAACCTGCTTAATGAAACAGACTGGCACAAGTTTCTTCACAAAACCATCTCAAGTGAAGAGAACCACCCAAAGAGTCCAAGTGAGTCTAGTCGACATCTACTCCAGGTACAATGAGAACTGTCCTTCACCGTCACCTTAGGAAATAATCTTAAGTTTATGGACACTAAGGTTACCAACAGCAACAAATACAATTGGGGAAATAGTCTACGATCCGATCTACGCACAAGGGTAGAGTAACAAAGCTTAATCCCCTTGAAGGTTTGTTTACATGATCAATCCGAGGTTTACCAACAAGTGACCCCAGGCTCCTCGACAATGGTTAATACGAAGTTTACCATTTATAATATGCATAAATCTTCTATCTTTCCCAATGAAACATACTTGATTGTCTCAAAGGTTGAGACATGATCTCATGATTGAATCCTTTAAGAGGAGCTTCCCAGAATGTATCAATTACAATTGGATTTATTTCTTATCGCAAGATATAGCTACTTGTTTGTTTTAACTATCTTGGAGAGTTAATTACTCCCTACGCCAAGATACTAGCCTAAGCTATATTGGTGATAAGAGCCATAGAAATAAAAAAATTGCTAAATCAATTTTAATTAAGCGTTACTTTTATAGGTTGTTCCTTAAGTTGATAGGTATGGAAATGAAACTTTGATGGTGTGAAGACTCGACTCTAAAAACACTAAAAAAAATGCACCTAAAATGATAAACAATTCATTTTTATTTCAATGAATTTCTAGCTAAAAGAAAGAGTTCAAGAATGCAATTCTTTGAAAAACAAATCTTTCTTTCAACACGTAAATGAAAAGGAAATATTTTGTATTTTTCAATAAAAACTCAAAACGAGACTACTAATCATGCTCACAATAAATCCCTTTCCTTTTTTCAACACTCAAAACTACAAAAAACCAATTTCTTTCAAAAGAGATTCTATAATTTCTAGAAAACACTCAAAACTACAAAACTAATCTTGAGATCTAAAAACTTCTAAAAACCTAATTGAAATAAAAGCTTCAATTCTTTTTGAGGAAGTTTTACTTAGTTGTTCAGTGAACTAAGGATTAATTCGTTCAGAATAACAAATCAATTAAAAGACATCCAAATACGTTTTCTTTATAAAAATGAAATTCAAAACTTATAACCAAGTTCATTCAAAGATTTACAAAGAGAAAACGAAATCTATTTCTCACCAAGGACAGATTTCACAAACCAGTCAGACTCATCAAGAAGAAAAAAGACACCAGGGTAATCTAAGGTTTCTTAGGCTTCTGATCTTTGAATCACTACAAAGACCAAGTGAAAACCACTCCAGGCATGCAAAACTTCTAGAAAATCATCTAAAACAAAAATACCAATGGAACTCACTCATAAGAGGTTTTTGATAGAACACATGTAGATCTGGGTAGACACTAAAAGCCATAATTAAATCCTAAAATTAATTGGAAGAAAACATTTTAGGTTTTTCAAAAAACTTCACAGGGTCCGCAGGCTTCCAGAAGAACCAGATGCAGTACCGCTTTGTGTAGAAAAGGAAAAGTGCGGAGATGCCCACACTGTCTGTGAAAAGAAAGTGCGGTCCTCTGAAAACTTCGAAAAAACAAAAAACAATCCAGATCTTAAAAACTACCCAATCCTGCACACATCAAGGAAAAACTAAAAACGAAAAGAAGTTTCTCAAGTCAAAGACAAAGGAAAACCAAAAACCAAATTCAGTTCCACAACAAAGTCGCCAATTTGTTGGCCGGATAAATCAATCTTGTGGACAAGGCCGATCTCCCTAGTATCAAAAGATATCTAGCAACAAGTAGGACAAGAAAATATATCTTTCTCTAAACATATACGATTCATAAACAAAAACTATAGAGGTATTTAGACCCTACCTTAAGTCCAACGCTAGTTTGTAGCAGCCATCCTTCAACCATCCGAAAGAGTTTCCTTTTGAGAACCTGCAATCACAAACAAGCACACATCAAATAACACCTGCATATCTAATATCATAAATCATGTTCATTATGTTGATCAAGGAATCCATAAAATAAACCATAAAACATAGCTTATTGAGAAAAACAAACTTGTTTGCATTAACTTTGAAGTAGAAGAACCTTACAACATTTTCAGCCTTGATGTTGAACAAGCTCTTCCTAGGGTCCAAAACAAGAATCTCCTTTACTTTGACAAGCTTCACACTCTTCCAAATGATATCAAAGAGGTATGTGATCTCTCCTCACAAAATCTCAATTAGGAAGACTAAGTTCCAGCAGCATTTCACCTCAAAAATATTCAGCTTTCAACCCCCCAAGTAACCAGCCCAATGTTTTATTTTATAGTGCAGAGGAAGGAGGTTATAGGTCCACCTATAAAGGGATAGAGTCCTCCTTCAAAGGGATAAGCTCCTCACATCAAGGGGTTAGCTCCTTAAGGTATGGAATGCATGAACCTTAAGAGAGCGAACTTGCCACCTCAAGATTCCTTCCAGAAGCTTCTAGAAATGATTCAAAGTGAGTTTTTAAGAATATACTTGTGCCTTTTTTACTTTTACAGTGGTCTGCAACCATAACACAGAGACAGAGCGGTCAAGTGCGCAGGGGACATGACTTTTAGGTGCGGGACCGCAGGTAATGCTAAGAGAAAGGGTGGAACCAGAGTTTTATATACTTTTGAGGGCTTTCTCTTATTTTCAAGGCTTGATATGAGGAATTGAGGCTTAAGACTTGCAGAGAAAAGCATGAGTGGTAATGGACTCACACGGATTGCAGAATGTCAAGGTGACAATTTTTTGTGCAACAAGTCCACACAGGTCCAATGGCTGGTAGTCTCGAGACCTCTGCAATTATGTCATCGGTGACTGCTATGTGTCTCCCTCTTACCATGGAGTGATATTCTTGCAAGTTCTGCAAGAATTCTATTGCTACAGTAATGTTGGATTCTTGTAACTGATTGAGATAGACTATCCATCCTGCCCTCGTTAAGATTTCCTGTGCAGCATGCAGCATCAGAAATTGTCAATGCCTATGGTTCTCTCCAAATTGATCTTCCTCCCATGTTTTAACAGACTATAAAAATGCAAAGATGGCAGTGGAACAACAGGTTGTTCAAACTGTTAGAAATACAAAGAAAATAATGAAACAACAAGCTCATTCAAATCCTAAGTCACTTACTAATTGTTGCAGAGCATAATATGGAAATAGCTTAGGAACAACAGGTCATGCAAATTGAAAAACAATATATTGTTAAGCCTTTCCATTACCAAGTGAAATTTTTTCGAATAATAATCTGACACATATATCAGCAAATTATGAGGTCACCTGCCTCCCCCCTGCAATGTGATAGGCCATCCTCGGCCATCAAATGAGGGAGCGGCGTGCCGAACTATCATGGTACAGAGTCATAAAGGAATAGCATATACCGAAATGCCATGTTTACAAAAGGAACAGGTTGCCGAAATCGAGGTGTATAATAGGATCGCTTAACAAATAAGAGAATGTCGTGATATGATGCGAGGCTGAGAGGATAGGACAACTGACGTGCACAAAAAGTCTGATGCGGTCATTATCAACTTTTCCGTCATGATTGGTTGTAATAGATTTTCATGTGTTTAAAGGTTCAGGGAAGTGATATACATAATCTCATTTGACCCATTACAAAGGTATAAGACCAAGAAGGGTGTTGATGATTGCTATTGTTGTATAAGGAATGTGACTTCAATACCATCAACAGAACTCTGTTTCCCACAGGTGTCCATAACCTTGAAAGAGTTGTTTGTTTCACCCATGGAACCATGATCCTTTGTGTATGCTTAGGAAGTGTTGTGCAATGTCAAAATGGAGCTCATTATGTTGGCTTGGTAACCAGTTAAACCATAATGTCATTCACCAGGAAGGAGTGAAAGGTGGGTAGGCTAGCTCATGAAGAGACCTCTTGTTCCAAGGACTCTTTATTTTTTCGTGGTGTGCCTCTTGGATCATATCCCTGGTGTGGTGGCCATAATGGGAATGCCACTTCACTTTATTCCTTATGATCGTGGTAGGCTAGCTCTTGATGAGACCCCCTATCCTTCATTTGACAACCGATATTAGCAAATCATATAAACATTTTTCTCTTTTTTCTCTTTTATAAAGTACTTTCCTATTTATACACAAAGGGTGGTTCAACACTCCTTAAGAGTAGGAATGGTGGAATAAGTCTTAACATCTCAATAGAAAAATATACCCTTTGTTCTTATTCCTTAATAATGATCAAAGAAGATTATGGGAATTTGAAAAGAACCATCATGATAAAGATAACCAATCATATTAGTATTAGTAGAATAATTACAGCAAAGTGATGAATAATTGTGTCCTTTCCTTTTCCCTCCTATCAATTCAAAGCAATTTCTTGTAAAAATAGCTATTTTATGTAAATTTGTTATTTCAGTGTGCTCTAGTTTTGTATGCATTGCATAAGTGTATAGTTGTGCTCCAAAAGACTTGAAACAGCAGGAACAGCAGGTGTCTCATAAGTAAAAGGAATACGAAAATGTTGGCGTTTCAAACAGGAATAGCAAAAAAAACACAAGGGATGTTCCTTTGGAAAAGGAACAGCGGGTGTCTTTGAATTTGAACGACAAGGAGAACAAGCATAAGTAAAAGGAATATGAAAATGTTGGCGTTTCAAAGGGGAACAGCAAAAAAATGCAAGTATTGTTCCTTTGGAAAAGGAACAATAGGTGTCTTTGAATTGGAACAATAAGGAGAACAAGCATAAGTAAAAGGAATACGAAAATGTTGGCGTTTCAAAGGGGAACAACAAAAAAACACAAGTGTTGTTCCTTTGGAAAAGGAACAGCAAAAAATACAAATGCTATTCTTTTGGGAAAAAGGAACAGCTGAAACCAAAAGTGTTGTTCCTTTGAAAAAGGAATAGTAGAAAATACAAGTGTTGTTCCTTGAGGAAAAAGGAATAGTAGAAACCAAAAGTGTTGTTCCTTTGGAAAAGGAACAAAAAAAAATACAATTGTTGTTCCTTCAGGAAAAAGGAACAGCAGAAACCAAAAGTTGTAGAATTGAGGCTTCTGTGATCCATCATAGTTATAAGAAGAATTTTGGCGTAAATCACATATAGAAAGACCTTTGTCGATGCGTTTCGAACCAACCAGTGTGGTTCATCGTCAGGACAAGTTGAAGAAACAGATCCAACTTTACATGTTAAATAGTTAGAGCAGAGCCTCCAACAACTATCTTGATCAACGGCTAATTTTGACCTAGGGCCAGAGTCAAAAAGTCATCCTGATAATTTAAAGGAAGTTAATTATCATCGTGACCAAACCTTAGTATATATAAAATGAAAAAATATTTTTAGAAGGTGTTTAATTTAGAAGTTAGTTAAAATGGTATATTTTAATAATTAAAAATTGTAATTTTAATGGGAATTAGTTAGATTGAAGACCTTACTTATTCATATAAATATATAATGGTTAGTTAGAATAACTATTTATTAAAACGAGAAATTACTAGAAATCAAAATAAATAAATAAATAACAAAAAGAAAAATGAAATAATTTAAGTAGGTGTTTAAGTTAAAAGTTAGTTAATAACGGTATCAAAAAATCTTACATAATAGTTGGTTAGACTAACTACTTGTTAGAAAGTTAAAATACATAACTAAAAATATAAATAAATAAAGTCAAATAATTACATTCCATTAAGAACGTAATTGGTAAAGGCTACATTCAATTAAGAACGTAATTGGTAAAGGCTACATTAAAAATAAATAAATAAAAATAAAAAATAAGATAAAAATAATAAATGAAAAACAAAAATAAACCATAAAACCATAAACAAAAAAAACAACCATAAATAAAATAAATAAATAAATGATGGTAATAATAATAAATAAAAAATAAAGATTAAAAAAAAAATAATAATAAAAATACATAATAGAAATATAATAATAAAAATAAATAACCAAAATAAATAAATAATAAATAAATAATATATATATTATAATTTATCATCATATCTATAGATTAGTTAAGATTATATTTAATAATATCTATTAGGAAAAAATCAAACGGAAAGAGTGACCTAGAATAAAAAGAAGGAGAAGGACTGGAAAAAGTCCAATAGAAAACCAAAGATCAAGAAGGAAAAGGAAGAAAGGAAGGCACCAGGGGGAACAACGAAAGCGTAAAAGATAAAAAGGGCAGGGATCCAAAATCTACTGATCTTCCAGCCATCATCTCTGTTGAGATTGTTAGGCCTTCTTTCAATTTCAATAGCTTCCCTGAATTTACGATGATGGAACAAAGCAACTTTGGAAACAACCTTGGCCTCCTCTATATAGACCTGATGCTTGGTCTTATCCACATGTTCTGCTAATGCTGAAGACTTGGTTCTCCCATGTCTCAGGTCAGCTGCATGTTCGCTAATTCTCTGAGGAATGGAGCGCCCTGTTTCCCCGATATAGGGGGTCCCACAAGAACAAGGGATCAAATAAACACCCTTCATGTCCTTAGGGTTAATGGGATCTTTCACCGATCGGAGGGAATTACGAATGGTTTTGAGGGGCCTGAAGGTTGAGGGAATATCAAACCTCTTAAGGATCCAAGCAATCTTGTCCATGGTTCCTTGGACATAGGGAAGATGGACACCTAGTCAACGCTCCTTTGGTTCTTTCTTAATTAACGCATTTCTAGAGGCTTTAAGGAAAGCCTTCTGACCAAGGCACCTACTATATCCATTCTCCACAAAGACATCAAGGAGATGGGATCTCTCCTTATCCAAGCTCTCATTATCCGAAATCCTAAGGGCATGAGTAGCGAGGGTGTTAAGAACACCCATCTTCTGAGCCGGAAAATGATGGGAATCGGCATGAAGATACTGCTCAGTATGCGTTTTCTTCCTAAACAAAGAGTGGGAGAGAGAGCCATCCTTATTCTTAGATATAAGAATATCCAGGAAAGGGAAGCAACCATTGACCTCTTTTTCCATGGTGAACTTAATCACAGAGGACTGACCGTTGAGGTGATTGAAGAAGCGATCCAGCACCTCTTGGCCATGGGACCAGATGACATTAGTGTCATCTATATACCTTTTCCAAAGCTTGGGAAGGAGACAAGCCGAGGCTAGAGCTTTGGCTTTGAAATCTTCCATAAAAAGATTCACAACAATCGGGGAGAGGGGGGAACCCATGGCAACACCACAGGTCTGTTCAAAGAACTCACCCTCGAAACAGAAGAAAGTGGAAGTGAGACATATCTCAACCAGATGAGCGGTATCGGGATCTGTTAGGCGATAGATCACTTCCAAGGCCTCCTTTATAAGGATGCAAGAATACAGGGAGACCACATCAAAGCTGACTAGAATGTCCTCAGGGTTAAGCCTAATAACCTTGAGCTCCATGATGAAGGATGCAGATTCCTTCACGAAGGACTCAGTGTGGCCAACCAGGGGCTTAAGTTTAAGGGCAAGAAACTTGGCTAGAAGGTAGGTTGGACCACCAATGGTGTTGACGATAGGCCTCAGAGGGGCCCCTTCCTTGTGAATCTTAGGTAACCCATAGATCCTAGGAGCGATGGGACTGCTCTCAATGAGTTTGTGGCACAGGGAACTCACCGAGCTACTAGACTTGATGGCGAGAGCCACTGTCCTAGAGATATTCTTCAGAGGGTTCTTGGGCAATTTTTTATAACTTCCACTGTTGTGAAGATGATATAACATCTTCCTACGGTAATCATCTTTTTTAAGGATGACCGTAGCCCCTCCTTTGTCAGCTTTGAGAACGACAATATTTTCATTCTGATTTAAGGATTTTAGGGCATAGAATTCCTCGTTGCTGAGGTTCCTTCGAGGGGGCTTAGCCTCTCTAAGGACGACATCACAATCCTGCCTAATAGTGTCCTTGATATTATCCGAAAGATCTCTAATCCCGTATTCCACGTCGCAAATAATGTCATCCACCGGGATTTTTCTAGGGGCAAGGGCAAAGTTTAAACCCTTGCTTAAAAGACTAAAAACAGAAGTTGAAACCAAAAGTGTTGTTCCTTTGGAAAAGGAACAACAAAACAAAAGTGTTGTTCCTTTAGAAAAGGAACAACAGAAAAACAAAAGTGCACACAAGTGTTGTTCCTTCAGAAAAGGAACAACAAAAATGACGGTGTTGTTCCTTTGGAAAAAGGAACAACAGAAAAATGCAAGTGTTGTTCCTTTGAAAAGGAACAGCAAAAACGATGGAACTGCTGAGCTTACCAAAAAGGAACAACGAAACGAAAGGTGTTGTTCCTTGAAAAAGGAACAGCAAGGCGGTGAGAATGTTGTTTCTTTCTAAAAGGAACAGCAAAGTGTGAATGCAAAGAAAAAATATGTACAGAGAATAATTTATGCTAACAAAAGAATTATGTACAGAATGTAAGAACAGTTGAATCACTTATTGAACCAGAGGTAAGGAATATTTCTCTTCCTCCTCCAAAATTTGCATGTCGGAGTCTTTGCAGAGTTGCTAGTGGAAGAATTCCCAAGTAAGTGGTTTGCGGTATAATCGAACTCGGTGGTCGTTTGCCTTGAAGGTATGTCCAGATCCATCAATGGTGATTAGAGTAAGGGTGCCATTATCATGTACCTTCTGGATTTCGTATGTCCCCAACCAACGAGTCTGAAGCTTCCTGGGAAAATCCTGAAACCTGGAATCGTAGAGGAGCGCCCAATCTCCTTCACGGAAGACTTTATTTATAATGAGAGTGTCATGCCATTTGGCTCGCTGTTGTTGGATCAATGCAGTGTGTTGAAGGGCAGAGATTTTGCTTTCATCTAGCTCATTGATTTTCTATAATCTATTAATTTGTGCCTCGTTTAGATCTAGACCGACTTCTTGCACTGTTCGCAGTGTTTGTATTTCGAATTCTATGGGAAAGATGGGTTCCTTTCCCAACACCAGTTGGTATGGTGAATAGCCGGTAGTGCTTCTCCATGTTGTTCTACAAGCCCACAAGGCTTCTAGTAATCTTGCAACCCAATCGCGTCTATGTGACGCAATGGTTTTTGTTAGGATTGCTTCTATTATTTTATCGCTGCTTTCTACTTGACCATTTGCCTGTGGGTGGTATTGAGTAGTAATTTTACGCTAGATATGATAGTTTTTTAGTGTTGCAGCAATCTTGTTACCAGCAAACTGCGGTCCACCATCCATGATTATATCTCTTGGAAGCCCATAACACACAAATATATGGAACAGGAACTGTATGACGGAATCCTTTGTACCTCTCGGTAATGCCTCTGCTTCAACGCATTTGGTGACATATTCTTTTGTTACCAAAATATATGTTTTCTAGTTCGATGATGGGTTAATTGGACCAACAAAATCGAGGGCCCATCGCTCGAATGGTTCAATCACTAGCTGTGGATTCAGGGGCATTTCGTCGGAGTGAGCAAGGCATCCTGCTCTTTGGCAACTGTCACAAGCTTGAACGAACTTCTTTGCATCTTTGAAGATCGTGGGCCAATAATACCCTATTTGCAGCACCTTATGTCCAGTTATCCAATCGGCGAAATGTCCGCCACATGGTCCGTCGTGAAAAGCTTTCAAAATGTCAAAAATTTCATCTTCGCAGACGCATCTCCTAATGTGCGTATCTGCCCCTCTATGGAACAGGTAGCCCCCAATCCAAGAAAATCGAGTACTTTGCTGGACAATCCGTTTTCGTTCATTAGGGGTCAAATGTTTTCATAATTTGCCTACTGTTAAGTAATTTGCAACATCAGCATACCAGGGTGTTTTAACAGTGACAGTAAACAAATGCTCATCTGGAAATTGATCTTCAACTGCTTTTGCATCCACTGGTTTTGGCATTCGCAAGAGAAAGTCAGCTATAGGATTTTATTTCCCAGGTCAGTCCTTGATTGTGATATCAAATTCCTGCAATTAAATTAGCCATCTGGTTACTCTACCATTTGTGATTGGATTATTTGCTAAGTATTTTATGGCAGAGTGATTTGTATACAAGATAACAGGATATCCAGTAATGTAATGCCTAAACTTATTGACAGCATGTATTATAGCTAAAAATTCCTTTTCGATAACAACATAGTTCAATTTAGCAGGCGATAAATTATTGCCAATATAATAAATTGCATATGGTTTTTTATCTTCTTCCTTCCCAAGGACTTCTCCAATAGTTGTATCTGAAGCATTTGATGAAATTTGAAATGGTAGGTCCCAATTTGGACCTCTAAGGACTGGGGCTGTTGACACAAGATTTTTCAAATCCTGGAAAGCACGGTCACATATTCTATCCAAATAAAGTCAACATTACCAGTCAGTGCATATAGAGGTGCAACAATATGAGAAAAATGTTCTATAAATCTTCTACAATAACCAAAAAATCCAAGAAAACTGTGTACCTCTGTTTGAGTGGTAAGAGTGGGAATTAGCAAAATTATTTGAATTTTGGCTGGATCTACTTGTATGCCAGCTGCTGAGATATAATGGCCTAGAATAAGTCCTTCAATCATCATCATATAGCATTTTTCATGGCTCAAACAAAGCCGGGTGGCAATGCAGCACTGCAGGACTTTTTCCAATGTGTCCAATGCTAGGTCAAAATCATCTCCATATGGTGTAAAATCATCCATGTATACTTTGAGCCCTTCATTTATTAAATCTGAAAAGATGCTGAGGATAGCTCTTTGAAATGTGGCAGGGGCATTGCATAAGCCAAAAGGTAGAACTCTGTAGGCAAATGTTCCCCAAGGACAAGTAAAAGTGGTTTTGTCTTGGTCTTCAGGGGCAATCTGAATCTGATTGTATCCACTGAAGCCATCTAAGAAAGAAAATAATTTATTTACTACCAAAGTGTCTAATACTTGGTCAATGAATGGAAGGGGTAAGTGGTCTTTTTGTGTTGCTTTATTTAGCTCTCTATAATCTACACAAATCCTCCACTTTCCATTCTTCTTTGGTACTACAACAAGCAGAGAGACCCATTTACTATCAGAGATAGGGTAGATGAAGTTCACATCTAAAAGTTTTTAAAGTTCAGCCTTTACAATGTCTTTTATATGAGGATTAAGTCTCCTTTGTGGTTGACGAACAGGTCTTGCATCTTTTTCTATGTAAATGTGGTGCGTACATAACTAGGGATCAATTGCTTTCATGTGAGGATAATCCCATGCAAATGCTTCTTTATATTTCCTCAATAGTTGGATGAGCTTCTCTTCTTGTTCGGAAGTCAGGTTGGCATTAATGTTTAAATTCTTTCCTTGCTCAATTTCTACAATTTTGCTATTTGAGACAGAGGGAGTAGGTATTGTTTGATCATGTGTATCTTTAAGAGGATCTACTTCTAATTCATTATCAAATGCTGCTTCTATAATGTGACATTGTATGTGGTATCTGGATTCAGCTTGACTAATAAAATTGTTAATGGCATCATCTTCTGTTTGGTCTTTGAAATCAAGGGCCTCTTCTATGGTTAATGGAGATCTAATATTTTCGGTGAGGTATGATATATGATTTTTGTTAGTTTTTATTATTGTGACGCTTGGTTGTGCGGGAGGGTATAAAGCTAGATTCTTGATATTAGCCTCCTAGTTATGGTCATACTGCATTGTCGGCAGCCAATATAAACATCAAAAGTTGCAAGCCAAGGTCTGCCTAAAATCAATGGATGTCCATCAAGTTGGTTTTTGGGGTTTATTATCAGAAAATCAGCAGGATACTCCCAGGAGTCAAAGGATACCATGACATCATGTTGTGTGCCTTTTGGCCTAACCACATATCAGTCAACTAGTTCTAATAAAGTGGAGGTTGGTTCTACTGATGTAATGCCCAGTTTTTGGCAAGTGGTGGTTGTTAAGATATTAATTGCAGCTCCTAGATCAACTAAGGCATTTGAGAAGGTTTGTCCATTGATTTGTATGGTTACTATTGGATTTCCTGGGTCTTCATATTTAATGGGTGTTTCTTTTCTTGATAATAGGTCGGATAAAGTGCCAACTACTTGGAATTTTGGTTTATTTGTTATTTAGCTCCTTGGTTTCTTTATACATAGCTCTTTAATAGTCTTTGCATATATTGGGATGTCTTGAATGGCTTGGAGGAGTGGGATTTTTATGTACATATTTTTTAGTTCTCCTAAAATGTCAAAATCAGGATGTTGTATAGGTCGAAGTATAATTAATCGTTCTGGGAATGGGGGAGAAGATGTGGTTTCTTGTGTTAGAGTCGGTCTGGTCAGTCATCCGTCAGAGATCAAAACTCTTTTTGCATTTCATTTTTAGGAGTCCCGCTCCATTCACCCAGCTGCATTCTGCTAGGGGCATGCCATAATCTGACGGAAAAGGTCATGCTAATCATTTATCCTCATGTCTGGCTCCTACTGGCTTAGGTATTTTGTCAATGATCACTAAATTCCATGATAGTCAAGGTCTGGTCCTTTAATGGACAAAGTCATTTTTGATAATTAGGTCTAGGGATTAATCAATTTGGTCTTCAACCATGTCCAATAAAGCCATGCAGGCCAAAGTGAGGCCCTTACAAAGTTAGGATTCAGAGAGTTTCATCATCATGTGGATATCAAACAGTGTCATTTGTGATAAAATTTGCAAAAAAATCATCAGTTGATTTCTTTAGTTGTAGTCATGGTTTCCATCGCCAAATGCCCTGTCATGCAATCCCTACAAAGAGTGCTGAAAATTTCATCATTTGAGCTAAAATTTCAAAGGGAAAAGTGAAATTCAATGTTGCTTTAAGTCAATGAAAAAGCCAAAATGAAACATTAGCAAAGTGGGTTTTTGGAGAAGAAAAAATTAAACCCATGACTTCAAAGTCTTTAAATAGAGGTTTCCACAAGCAAATAAGGTCATTGTGCAAATCAAGGTCATAGAGAAATGTTGCAAAGTGATTAGGAGAGCAAAGTGCGTGTTTAAGAGTGAGTGAGAGTCGTTTTCCAGAGCGCGGCGCACACATAGAGGGGCGCGGCGCACACACAGAGGGGCGCGGCGCACATAGAGCCACCCCATAGTGCAAAATTTCAACGGGCATGGTGCACTGGGTTTGGTGTGCAGCGCACACCCACAAAGGCCCGAAATCGTGCCAAATTGCCTCAAGTTGCTTGTGAAACCCCTCAAATCAACAGATATCACAAAAACACCTAGTTTCAAAGGACAACCCAAGTACAGTACACACAGCAGTCATGCCATCTGAGCATTCATTAGAGTATGAGATGGAGACACAAAGTGATTCATCCTCAGAAGAACAGGCTCCCAGGAGACATCACAAGAGTGGCAAACATGTTAGGGATGAGCCAACCACCCTCACTGAATTGCAGGCCTGCCCTCTTGCCATGTCATGTTTCCAGCATCTATCATGTTTTGAATTTTTTCAACGGGTGGCTAATTTTAGAGTTCATCATGAGTTGGCCCGTCTTTTTGTGCTTCACCTATATGGAGGTCAGTCTATCCTGGCCAGGTTCACCTTCACATTGACACCCGAAACTATCTCAGTGGCAACCGGCATACCGAATGTTGGAGAAGAGTGGCACAAGAAAAAGAAGGTGGATAGGCAACACCTTACGTTAAGGCCAGATTCTTGAGGTAGCTCACAAGAGTCTTTCCATTTAGATATTTTAAAGATGAGTATGCTACACTCATGAAATTGATCATGAAATACTTCAGCGGTGAGGGGAGGTTCTCTCGTCTATATGCCTACCACATCAGGTTGCTCATGCACTTTATCAGGGTGTGGATGATGAAACTCCCATTTTTCATTTGCAGAAACATAGAGAGGATGAACACCTTCATGCAACATAAGACCCCTCAGTAACAACTTAACAGTGTTTATCACTTTGCTCTTATCCGGATTTTGGTGGATCATCAGTTGGGATTGCAGGGCATTTCTTGGGAGGACTTCATCTCTCGTGACCTCTTCAGCACGTCACAAGTATTATCAGAGGTAGAGCATGAGATAGGTGGTCCTTCTCATCAGTATGAGCACCATGAGACCACTACTATGCCAGTATTCATTACATATTAGAGAGGCAGGAGGCACTTGTTTGCAGCAGCAAAGCGAGTGTTATCTCCACCCGGGGTGGAAGGGGCCTCGCTTCTGGCATCAACAACACAGGTACATGACAAGGGAAAGAGGCACATGCATGACGAGGGGCCATCCGATGAACCGGAGGATGACTTCATCCTCATTCAGGATGATGATGCAGATGTGGAGAGTGCCAAACTGAGGATGAGCATCCAGGAGCAGAAAATAGAGATCCAAGACTTGTCACTCAATTTGGAGAGGGCCAAATGGATCATTAGGTATTTGGAGCAGAGGAACAAACAGCTTGAGGACCAGCATGAGATCATGGAGCTGCAAAGCATCCGTGAGAATCGCCAAGCTGCCCAGCATAGAAGGATCGAACTCACTCCCTTGGAGCAAGAGATTAACAATGACCATGAGTCTTGGCTCGAGCGTATCAACATCCACCTTGAGAGATTGTTAGAGAAGGCCAACAGGGACAAAACCATACTGAGGTGGATGGTTTATCATTACAGGGCACGGAACATGAGTTCAAAGGCTCGGATAAGGAGCTTGAAGGCAAAATTGAGCAGAGCAACAAAGAGACAAAAGAGGAAAAAGGAGCAAGATCGGCTTCGAATCTTGGTTGAAGCCTCTGTGGCCCACCACAGTGCCTCTTAGAGAACCTCCAGCCCAAATTTCAAGAAATTTGGGGCAATTTTGGTCACATGGAAAAATTTTGGTCACAACACAGGTTTTTTCTCCCTGTGCGCCGCGCCACTGGCGCGACGCTTAGGATTGGGAGCCCCAAATGAGAAATGGCTTGCATTTTTGGATTCAGCATGCAAAATCACGACTATTGGTGCTTGGACAAGAAATATTGGCATGATTTGAATCTCGAGGAGGTCAAAAAAACTCAAAAAAATGACCTCTCTGCCCCTATTTTGACATACAGGAAGCAGTCTTGGGAGAATGAATATTTGGAGGGGAAAATGAGCACCAAATTCATAAATTCCACTTTGGTTGCAAAGTAGACAGGCCAGGCTTTCCAACAAGCACACTTGGGCACATTTTGGACCCTTGCAGATGCCTCAAAACAGCCTCCAAAGTGGCACGACGCATATAGAGAAAAGGGCCAAATTCACCTCCGTTTCGCGAAATTTCGATTCGCAACTTTCTCCAAGTGGGCCCACTCATCTACACTTCACTTTTTTTGGCAACTAAGGCAAATTTTAAAGATTTTGGCTTCTATCCAAGTGGCAAAGGAAGGCAAATGGTCACCAAAGGCATTTGTCATTTTTGTAACGTTGCACCTGTAGCTAATGGTTGGCTTTCCATCTCCATTTTGTAATGATTTGAGAAACTCCCCAACTCTTGGTCATTCTATCTCCTCATGGAATGTTCTATTTATTGTATGCAAACCATTTGCAAAGGTTTGGTTGGCTTGTAATTTCTAGGAGACTGTGGGAAAGAAACTCTGTTTCTTCATTGTATATTTTGACAAAGGATTAATGAAAGGCAGCGCCTCTGTTTCATGAGATTCATGTGGTTGTGAGTGTAGCAAATGTGTCTCTTATGTTTCATATGTATTTTGTTATGTTTCACAGTTCATTTCATATTCATTTCCAGTGAAATTTTCTATGTTAGATAAGGTATAATTCATTTTTATTGCTCTGCCTGTGGGAAAATTTCATGTTCAGTGTTCTTCTTCTGTTGAAAAGGATTCATGTACTTATGCCCTTTTCACCCTCCTAAGAAATCTCTCCA